>JBAMBP010001411.1:0-104571 GCA_037044515.1 Phortica magna
TTTACGGGCCGGGCTTTTTTGCTAAGGCCCGGGCCCGCACGAAGCCTGCACGAATCTTGATTTTAAGGCCCGGGCCCGCTCCGGGCCTGTGTAAGCCCGCGTGCCACGAAAAAAAGCCCGGCCCGCGCCCACCTCTAATAAACCGTATGGCAATTGTCCTTGTTAAGTTAACGATTTCGTCTTTCCCCGCTCGCCGTGAAGTTTTATTTTGCGTCATCTTCGTGGCTTCCTTGGAACAAATTAGTTTAAAGATAAGCAAACGAAATTTCGTACAGCATATTTTCTTTTGTTTAATGTTGTTTTGTTTTTCTGATGTTTCTTTTGGATTTTATGTGCAATTTTATTCTCATATTTCACAGTTTTTTTTTTTTTCATTTTTGTCACAGTTTTACTTTCAGCTTTTGTGGAAAGTTTATCATTTGCCAAATGTTAAACTCCGCAGAAAAATTAAGTTTTGCAATTGCAAAGTTTATGATTAATGTTAACTCTTAAGCAAATGATTTGATTTTTATGTCAACCTTTTGCACTGACTGATTCAAGAGTAAGCAAATCGATACTTTAAGACGTTGAAACTTTTAAGGAAGCTCCATTCGTTCAATTCGCTAATCAAATTAAATCAAGTTTATAAGCCTATTCGAACAATTTGAAATCAATAATGCGGCTATTCAATAAGTATTTGGTTCCAATGGGCTCAACTCCTCTGGAAATATTCTTAAGGAGTGAAAACACAATTTTGTGTTAAATGTCAAAGAAGTCACAACAAATGAACTAATTTCATTGTTATCGCATAATTTTTGAACGGTTGGATAATCGCAAACAAATGTTTTTTTTTTGCACTTTATCCTTTGAAAGCGATATTGGTCTGTGATATTATTGGAGAGACAATCCTTTACAGTTACCATTCAACAGTTCGTTCCTTTAGTCTCTACAATTAAATTAAAAACCAACATAAAATAAAAAAAAACACACAATAAATAAAAAAAAAACATTGTTTGATTAGTTCCAAGGAAAATATAAATAAATAAATAAACAAAATTTAATATCAATAAAAATTCAGCAGATTTTTTTAAATTTTAAGAGTTATAAATCTTTTGTAAATTTTGAGCAATGAATTTTTATTTAAAACCAATTATAAAGAGAGGGTATTTACACATTCATTATTTAAATGACGAATGTCATTCGGTAATCTTACTCAACATAGGCCTTTGCATTGGCAATTCAGCTCTTATATTACTAAGTTTGTAACGTTTATTCGTATGTTACAATCAATCGCACAACACATACAACTGTTTGATAATAATGTTGACCAAACTTTTTCAATTTCTGCATCTGTGTAACATGTGACTCCAATTATTTATTTATATCTTTATCCATGCATAAGCAGACACATTTGACTCTTAATATAGCATCCCGAACTTAAAAAACTAATATTCTATGACTATCAATTTCCTATACCTGTCTAAGTTGATCTCACTCTATTATCTATCATCTCTATCGCATCTATCGCTATCATCAACACTTTGTTCTTTATTGTTTTATGGCAACATTTAACATGCTATATTTATTACGTATACGCAACCTCAAATTACTTTAAAACAAATAATTTGCTTCTAAATATTTTCTTAGCTAACTAAAGTAAAGCAATTGGACAACAAAAGTGAAACATAATGAGTGCGAGAAAATAATTAAATAACAAAATGTGTTGAAAAAAATAAAAGACGAAACCAAAACCAAGAGAGAGTCATGAAGATGTGTTAGCAGCTGTCGATGTTTGTTTACACATACATGTGTATATGTGTGTGAGTGTGAGCGTAATAGATGAAAGTAAACTGCTTATGCCACGCCTCTTTTTACGCCAATCTACTCTGCACTTACATTGCCAACAGCGAGAAGTGCAAAGTAAATACAGCAAAGTGAAGTCACAACAAGCAGATCGTCGGGCAGAGGGGCGAAGTGGCAGACAGTAAAAGCTGCAATTTTGCTACAAAATTAACAAGTGCAACCGCAAGAAGGTTGCCAACACTGCAAGTCAAGTATCTATGAAAGCATTTAAGTGTGTGTCAGCATATGTGTGTGTGTGTGTGAGTGTGTGTGTGTATGCTTTTGGTGCACAAACGGTGTCAGAAGTAAATAATGAAATTTTTGTTTGTGCATGTCTGATCATTTGCTGTGAACGACTTGCTTGACGCAGCTGATGCAATTGAAGCGGCGCTACATTCTGCATTGTTCGCACCCTACTCTTACACACGTATACACTCATTTCCGTTACTCTGTGTGTGTGTGTCTGTGAGTGTGTGTGCTTTACACGCTTTGCTTCAAACGCAATTAAACTGCTGGGGATTATGTAGTTGAATGATTACTTAAACAATACGCTTTGTTTGTGTATCTCTGTGCACATGTGTGCTTCTTACAACAGAGCGTTTAGTTGTGTCTGTAGTTGTCTGTGTATGTGTGTGTGTGCATTTGCGCCTTTATGCCATTTTTCTATGCCACATGCACGATAACTCTTTTTACTTATTTGTTGATTTTTCATTTCGAATGTGAGTTTTATTTTAATACTTTTGTGGAATTTCGTTTTTGTGCATGTCTGTCGAAAGTATTTTTCTTATGTTTTAATTTCGTGTTTGCATTTAAATGCGATTTGCCTGACAGTCATGCCAATTTCAACCGTGTCATCGAACAATATAAAGTTTAAAGTCTTCCCAGAAATTGAAAAGAATTATTATTATTATTATTTTGGGAGTCGATCAGAAAATGACGGCTAAAATCGTCGTAAGATTTCCAAATTTTGACAGGTGGTAAGATTTTTAATAAAACCAAAACCCATAAAAGAGTTCGAATATTGCTTAAGTCTCCTATTCTTTGATGACTAACCCGAAAAACAACGCCGAACAAGAAATCTCTGAGTCGCAACCCAAGTCAAGATATGAGAGAAAGAATTGTCTGCCAAAAGGAAGGCCAGACGCAGTATAAAATTTGAAAACAAAACTGCCTCTAAAAAAAGCTATGTCTTTTTAATTGACTCTTTTTAGTTTCAAATCCATAACTATGACAAAAATTATATTTTCACTCGGAATTTCATACCATTTTCAAATTGAAACATCTATTAAAAAATCTGTTATTGAAAATTTTAAAAAAGCTTTAAAACTGATGCTGGAGGTGTCTCCTTTGGTATATCAGCTGTTTATGCCCAAAGCAAAAAAATAGTCGAGATTTGATTATTGCAGTTGTGTTTCTTAAGCTTGTCAGAAAGGCTTTTTTACACTGCGAATGTTGCTTACAATAATGATTTAAATTTGCAACTCAAATATAAACAAAATTTTATTGAATCTCTTGATCAACAACAATTTTATTATTTTTTTCATTTTGAGCACATTTTTTCAAAGAATTACAAACAAATTCTGTAAAATAAATACGATTTTTTCAGGCTATAAACTCAAGCAGCCATGCTTTCTTTAGATATTATTTGAACTTGTAGATTCCAAATAAACTTTTATTAAATTTATCTTAAAATAAGCACAAAAGCCTCAACATTTTGCTATTAAGCCACTCTTATGTCACCGTTAAAAAACGTTGCATACTTTTAGGACACTTCGTTTAATATTATTCGCATTGTTTGTGCATTTTTATTAAACCTGTTCTGTTTTCTTTTTTCTAATATTTAAATTTTACTTTATCTTGTTTTTATGTTATACTAAACAATGCTTTCAAAATAGGTCAGCGCTAAAAATTGTTGAAATTTCCTACCGAAAATATGCCATTGTTAAACATTTCACATATTCAACTTGAAGCGCCGAAAAAAAGACAACATTGCAATAGAAAAGAAATATTAAAAAGCCGAAAAAAAAATCAAAAAAAAAAGGAAAAACAACTCGCTTGCACCTGAGTTACTTTCAATAGTTGAGTTTTGCCCGAGTCTTTTTCCATTCGCGTCATGCTGCTCTTGGGCACATTATTTGCGATAAAAATGTAAAGTTTAGCCGTTTCAAGAGCCACTTTTGTTATTCTTACACTTTTTGCTTATATTTTTTCCACGTGGGTATACAAAAATATATATTTTTCCCCACGTATTACACAATTTGCATAAACAGTTTTGTGAGATAGCGGCGCATTTTCATGTTTCGTACATTTTCCTTGCCTGTTTCCTGTTTCTTTATTTAGTTTTCTTTTTCAGTTTTGCAGTTTTGTTATTTTGGTTATGGTTGTTGGTGTTTTGTGTGTTTATAGAATTGTCTAAATTCCCACAAGTTGATTTAAACTTTGCTTGTTTGTTGCCTTTGTTGCTGTTGTTGCACGTTGAGTCTGCATGGCGGCTGGCTGCCTTCGCCTTTGCCTTTGTTATACTTGTCGAGCATTTTTTTTGTTTTGCACGTGGCCCAAGTACGTCGGCTTCATATAGTCATATTTTTTTTCGGCAGCAGCAGCAGTGCAGTGCACTCATATGTATTGAAATTCAAGTCTGCTCGTGGGCGTTTTGGCACACGGTTAGAGATACCTGGGCTTGTTGCGAATCTGAAGCACTCATGTGGGAAACTCAAAGCGCACATTTGTATGTATGGAAAAGTGCCGGAAATGCGCTCTGTGGTGCAATAAATGTACTTGTGTATGTGTGCGTGAGAAAGAGTTTGCATTGTATTTGCTTTGAAATAAAATATTTGATACACAATTTTCTTTTGAATGCTTCGAATGAATACAAATCGTGTTTTGTTGAGCGATTTTCGTTTTCTTTTGGCAATCTTTGATAATTGAATTACCAAAAGTGAAATTAATGTGTTCTTGAATTCTTATTTTATTAGGTGGAAATTGCGTTATGAGAATCATTTCATTCTTACTTTTTACTTCTTACCATAGAAGTTACTTGACGCGTATAGAACTATTCACTTTTACTCTCCAAATCATGTCTCTTATTACTTCTAAGATAAGAAAAGCGTTAAAGATGAATGGTCATCATTTTCTTTGCAATATACTCATAAAAGGTAAACCTTAATAAAGTAAAGACAAAGTGCTTACTTTAATCAAAACAACTTTTAATACTTTCAAAATCAAACCGGGTTCTTATCATATTGCTTGCTAGGATTGACCTGATATTTTTGAAAACTCTTTGAAATTAACAAACAATCTTTAATCTTAAGGTTCTTGGATCCAATCCATTATATGAAGGAGAGACACTTTGAATTTATAATATGGATGAAGAAAGACAAAATTTCCATTATAAACTTATAAAAACCTCTCATACCAAAAGTGTTTTATAATGATCTCCGACTATTGAAGAACACCATTTGAATTTGGTCAATATGCATGATACACGTTACTTAAAAGCCTTGAATGTTTTCTAAATGTATTTTTAAGATTTCCGTTTCACTGCTCTTTCAATAAGAAGTAAATTTGTGATTCTTGTATATTTTCCCATATAACCCATTTGTACATTATTTTCTTTCATTTTGTATACAATCCCACTTTTGTGGTTAATTTTCTTGACTCAAATCAAATTGCCAAACATATCTGATCAAATGGTTATTCTTTATTGATTTTCACAAATAATTAAACTTAACGCGGCTTTTTAAATTCTCTGACCAAAGAAATAAAACCAAACATAACAAAGCAAATTTAAACCAAAATGGAAACTATAAATATTGTTTAACTGGTCATTAGAACAAACTAAATGTCAAACTAGAACTTAGCTCAGTCAATCAAATGTGCAAAAGTGAGCCAATGAGTCGCGTATAAGACCAACTGGCAGTCAAATAGTAAGTTGGAGAGAGGAAGATATATAAAAAAAAACCGAAAAAAAGAAAGAGCGCCACTTAAATAAAATGTGCTAATAAATTTTGTAACTCAACTAGCCAAGAGCAGCAGGAGCAGGAGCAGCAGCCGAAAGGACGAAGAAAAGGAGACCAAAATGAAAGCGCAAATTGAATTAGAATTCAAAGCACTTAACAAAGAGGAATGTGTGTTCATGTGTATGGGCGTGTGTGCGTTTAAGTATTAAATCCTTTTGTTGCCAAAAAAGCACACACACTCACACACACACACTTACATTCACGCCCGCACATAAAAGTATGCAACACTAAATAATATTGACAAGCAAGGCGGCGAGAGCGCTTGATGGTAGCGCGGTGGCGTTACTGCTGCTGTTGAAGCATGAATACCGAAATCGAGTATTTCTCAATAAACTAAACAATTTACGAAAATTGAAGTTTATCTCAATTGTGCAGCTGCTGTTTTTGACAACACACATTTTGTCGTTGTCCTTGTCGTCGTTGTCATCGTCAACGTCGACGTCATTGTCAAAGCAAAGCAAAGCAAAACTATTGAACACAAAAGCGAACAAGAGCAGCGTATGAGGCATGCCCCGACCAAGTGGGCGATCGACTTTAGCGACTTAAAATTCAATTTGGCAATAAACTGTTTCGGGAATACGAGCATGTATCAACGTTGGCACGTTTGTTCGGACATGTTGCCGCTGACGCTGACGCTAACGCTGATGCTGCTGCTGCCACCGCTGCTCGCCTGATGAGCCTGATGAAGCGCACTCCTCGTCAGTTGGCCAACTCTCTTCTACCTCAATGGTGTGCGTGTGTGTGTGTGAGTGTGTGTATTGTCAGTGCTCTGCCACGCCTTGGCTACAACACAAATGCGCTTAGTCGCTTTATTGGTCAAGCTGTTGTGCGTGGATAAAAACCTTTTAGTGCACAATTGCTATAAATTTTTTTTTCTTTTCATCTGTGTGTGTGTGTGTGTGTGTTGAGTAAGAGTGCCACCCTCAGATATAACCCTTTTATTATTCGTCTTTTTTTTTTTTGTCGACATCAATGTCCTTCATGCAGCATTGATAGTCGCAATGGCAAAGCGAACAATATATATCGAAACGAGGCATTCAAGCAATGATGAAATAAAAAAAGGGTTCATCGTGCGCAGCAAACTTACAGCTCGAAAGTCGATTGACGAACAGCTTATTTTAATCTCATTTGACAGCAGTTTGAACAGTTTCAACAGCAGCTGCCAATAACAACTTCAAACTGTATGCCAGTCATGTGTTGGTGTTGTTGGTGTTGTTATTGGCATGGCATGGTTGACTCGATCCAACGTACAACAGCTGCTGTGCAGCAAGAAATTGATAAATGTTCGCTAAATGACTGCAATACAATTTTCATGAAAGGACTCTGCGATGCGTTAAATTTGCATTGTTGTGGCCAGTCACAATTTTGTTGCCCAATCATGTTGAATATGACCAAGATACTGCTCTGCGTTTATGGTTTGGTTTGCTCTTAAATGGCTTAATTCACGTATACTTGTATGTGTGTGTGTGTGTGTGCGTGAGGGTTAATACAATCAAATTTAGATTATTATTACCATTAATATTGTTCAGAGTGCCCAAATTGTAGGAAGACAGATAATTTGACTTGTTTTGTTGACCATTTGCCACATGACTTCTTCTCTGCATTAATTTTCAATTGAACATGAATAAAAGTTCATTTGAAAGGCTAAGTTTGTTAGCTTTCAAATAAAAAAGTTGTGAAGAAATGAAATTCAAAGATATCACCAAAGCAACAGTAAGAGCCGTCGAAACAAGTAAGTTCTTAAAAAAACTAATCTCATATTCCTATTCCACTGAACGAATTTTTCTTCATTCAGAGATTAATTATGATAAAATATCTACAAAAATATTTGATGGTTGAATGACATAAATTGATTCCTGGACATTTTAAGCTTATAAACAAAAGACAACAGTTACGTGGTTTCCAAAAAATTGGCAAAATATATACTTTACTTCAAATTAGTATATTTTTTTTTTAAAACTCGAAAAAAAATTAAAAAGTATTTGTTTTGAAAAAGAAAAATATCTTTTTCAATTCGAATTAAATTTTATTCAATAAAGCCATGAAGTCAGGTGAAAAAAGTCTTTTGTTACTTTAAAGCAATCTTAACAACTTGTTTTATCGCTAATCAGGCCGTGATGAAGAACTCTTTTTCTCTTAGATGAAAACGCAGGAAATTAATTAAGCTTGTGGATAAGCCAAATACCAGAATTTTCAATCTAAATTCTGGGATATTAACTCCAGTCATCGAACTAGAACTCTCGCTGGTTAGTTCAACAAACTTTGAACTGCTCTAATGGCCTCGCCTTTTAAACAACCAACATTATCTTAAGTAAAGTTTAGTTTTCCAGGTTAAACACTGTTCCGATTACCACGTTTAGTTGAAATTCTCTTGTGTGTTTTTATAGTCTTCTGTTCATATTTTTCCTTTGTTCGGCTTTGTATTTTCTAATCTTGAATACTTAAAAACTTTAAAACTACATGAACAAAGACGATGAACTTCTATATTTATCAATAAATTTGAAGATTTAATGAATTTAAATTTGTGCAAACGCAGCATGAAAACCAAAAAATCAATGAACGTGCACAACGAACTGAAACATTTTGGTTTAAAAACCTAAACGAGTTTCACAAAAGTCAAGAGACAATGGCAAGACAGCACCGAAAGGACTCTCGGTGCTGGCGCCCACTTGTGGCAATTACATAATAAAAAAGTATAAATATTTTCTAATGCCTGACAGCAGCTGCTTAACTGTCTGAGCCGAGCGCAGTCAGCATAAAAAAGACAGCAACAACAACGTCAACAAAAACAAAAACAAAGTGAATAGCAAAAGAAATGAAAAGCGAAACAAAAAGTCAGAGGAAAAAAACGTTAGGCAAAAAAGGAAATTAAGCAAGCTGAAAGACACTAATGAACTATGAAAACTTCTTGCATTGTCTGCGAGACGACGAGGTAGCAACAAAATGGCAGAGAAAAAAAGAAAATGGCAGCAAAATGGCAATAAAATGGCAACGAAATAACAACAAGATGACAACAAAAGCATTGCAATAAAGCAAGCGGCCAAAGGAGATGCTGCTCACTATTTGGCGCAAGTGCTTTCGGAGTGTTGAGCACTGAAATCTAAACTTGCATAATTAATTGAAAATGCAGGCAAGTCGACTCAATGAGCGTCATTCACGTTCACCATTCGGAAAGGGCGTAGAGGACTATTTTTTGTTATTTTTATACTCTTGCATAAAAAGTATATTAACTTTGCCATGAAGTTTACAACGCAGAGAAGATGACATTATCCGACAAGCTCAAGTATATCATATATATTTTTGATCAGTACGACGCGAGAGACGTCTGTCTGTCTGCTAAAAGCCCTTCCTAAAGTTTTCAAGATATTGAAAATTTAAAAGCAGAAATTTTTCGTATATATCCATTTATATTATTTATTTAGTGAATTAGTTTGATCGGCCCACTACAATATAAAGGAGCTTTAGGAATGATCGGTCGATATTTGGGATTTTCCTTGAAAAACTTTATGTTTTTGGAGTAACCAACTAATAATTTTATGCAAAACTATCTTTCACGTAAATGCTAATAGTGTATAAGATTAGTGGAGATCAGGCAACTACAGCCTACATTGACCGATCGTTCCGTCGAAAATAAGGTTTTTGTTTTTATAAATACTTGAATACTTATGAAATACAACCACAGATTTATAGGCGTGGCACCGCCCATTTAACAAAAAAAAAATAAAAATGAGATTTCTCTAAAAAACGGAAGATTGCAAATTTTATTACTTTCTTTTAGACAAATTAGAAATAATTTCTTTTTCTTTAAGATCATATATGTTATCATTATTATTAGAACAACTATAAAAATTATTTTCAAACAAGAATAATTGGAAAAATACTTGCAAGAGAATAAAAGTTTCGGCTCAGCCTAAAATAGCTTTCTTTCCGATTTTTTATTCTTTTTACGCAACTACAATACTCATTGTACTTGAAATGTGCTTGGCACCCCTTGCCTTGCTCTGCCACGAGTTTATTGCGTACTTTCTCGACTTCGGCTGCTGTCAACTGGTCAGCTTCCGTTTCCGTTTGGCGTGTGTATTGTTGTTGCCATTGCAAATGTCTCGCAACTCGTTGCCCTTTTTGTACGTTTAATAAACATTAAGTTGACATGGAATATATGGCGAGTCATGGTCTTAGCTTTCGTCACACGGACCCTCCAACCAATGTTGTCTAATGCAACTTTCAGCACTTTGCTCTTCATGCAATGCAGTTGATTTGAGCGTTGTACGCCATGCTAATGCATTTAATGTTTGCACAGGATACATTACAGGATACAGGCGATGACAAAGACAAGACATTGTCTGTCTATGTGCATGTGTGCATGTGTGTGTATTTCTGTGTGTTTGCTTGTGTTTTTGTGTTGTGCAATGCAGACAAAGTGTGGTTAAAGTAGAACAAGTCAACCAGAAATTGAAGTAACATATAACAATTTACACTAAAGCAAGCATACAAAGTTCAGCACAAGTGTATGAGTGTGTGAGTGTGTGTGTTCTGTGAGATGTCTCGGTTTTGTAATTTATGTGCATGTTGACTATAAAATAAAACAACAACAATAGCAAGAACAATAAGTACGCTCAACGCTAGTCTACTGCCAGGCTAGCTGAACTACGCCCTCTGCTCTTACTTTGTGTGTTGTTGTAATGGCGAATCACAAGTAAATCTGACAGGCAGCATTTTTCTGACAACGAAGTTTTACGCTTGAATGTGCAATAGTAACAACAAAAATATCTTCTACGTTTTTCCTTCTGCCACAATGACCGGCACACAACAACAACAACAGCAAACAACAAACAGAAAGCCACATCACAATATCTTCTCATTGGGGGCAGCATGTTGTTAGCAAGCAGACGTTGTGCAATGAAGGAACATTGCAAATACACGGATAAGAAAAAGAAATTAAGCCTTGTGGTCATGCACTGAAGTCACTTGATCACAAAACAGTTCGGAGTGGAAGTCAGTTTGAGCTACTTTTTTTGCATAATCAAAATTTGTAGAGGATTTGATTAAGAATTCAAATATTCTGCTAAATCACATATGACTGAAAAGCAATAAATGCCCTAATTTATGTCTGGAGTGATATTCAACATGTTGCCTAAAACTATGCTTTACATTTTTATGCTGCTTTTTTAAAGCAAGCTCTGCATAATTTCAAGCAGCAATACTACTTTTCTTAATTTTATATATAAAATAAAATAAATGGATGTAAAACTAAATAAAAACTTTATCTAAAAATATAAACTAATGTTTTTTTTACCAAATTTCGTATGTCTCTAAAATACCGCCATTGATTTTCTCTTTAAATAATATTATTAACCATTGTTTGATAATCATGACTGCTGTAAGATCATGAATTAATTTTTTTTAAATCATATTATTAAATACTTTGAAATAAAATATCAGATTCAGAACATTATAATTTAGCTGTCATTGCAATGCCAATCTTGAAGCTCTGTAGTAGATAACAACTTTATTAGTATTTCAGCATGTCAAAACAATCTTTGCTATCGCTCGAATTTCATTGTTGGCATATCAAACACAAAACTTTTTCGCTCACTGCACTTGCAATGCAATCCCAAGTGTCGCGTGCAGTCATCAACCTTCAACTTACAAATGCAGCGAAATAGCAAATGAATGTGTCGCTGACACCATCACAGTGCAAATGACATTTTTCGTGCTGTGTATGCGTGAGGGTCAACATAATACTGATGCTGATGACTGTTCCTTTTGCGGCTTCGTTTTAGTTCCTTGCTGTGCCCATGCCGCACGTCGCGCTGTCCGCCAACTGCCAACATTTGAAAACTATTTGTTTTGATTTTTGTTTTTTTTTTTTCGCAATATTCTTTTCTTCCTTTCTTGCTTTCTTTCCTTTTTTGCTTTTGAGTGCGCATTAATGCCATTTTTTTGTTACCTACTGAATGACTTTTGCGCTCTCTCGCTCTCGCACAAACTTCCGCTCGTGTCACTTCCGTTCGCATCGAAAAGTCTACCATTGCAATGGCGACTGTTGCGCCAATTTCGCACGCAGCAACGTCCTGCGAAAAAACCTTATGGCATTTTTTCACATTTTTAGTTATTTTTTTTACCTTTTTTTTTACTACTTGAGTGAGCAACACGAAGCTTCGACGCTGAAGCTGAAAGCAGAAGTTTTAGTGCTGCAATTCAGTTGTTGCATGCATTTATATTCGTGTGTATGTGTGTGTGTGTCTTTTCGTGTATGCCAACAACAACAACAACAACTGGCATGAGAAATTACCTACAAAGTAGCAAGGATCATGCCAAAGTAGCCGAGAGTTAGTAGCTGTTTTATTATTATTTATGCTTTTACGACCATTTCAGCTTACTTTTTTTTTCTCGCTTTTATTTTTTTCCTTCATTCATTCATTCAGTCGTACATTCAAGTCGCTTGCTTTGTGTTGCTGCTCATTTTGAAATGCTGCTCGTGTCACTATTTTGTGTCAGTCAACTTGACTGAGTGATTCTTTTCACTTTTATAGTACTATGAAGCTAATTTCGACTTGAACTGACTTGCAGCAACAGCTGAGCCAAAAAGTTAATGACGCTTTTCAGCAATTCTTTGGTTATGAAAATTTATTAGCTTTGTAGTTGTCCAGTGTGACAATGTGTGTGCTTATAAGTAAAAGCAACAAACGATATTTAAGTAAAATTTAACATTTATTTTCATACTTGTTCACTCTTTGTAAATTCAAACAGACATCTGCTCAATAAATTCAACGCATTCAATGCAATTTATCTGTGACTCGTTATTGTCACCGTGAAATATTCCCAGCAGATTCGCAACAATCAAACATATCTCTTTGGCGAACAATAAAAACAAATAAGCATATATAATTTTTTGTCTCAACAATTTCTAAGCGCAAAAAAAATAATTTATTAAAGCACAAATGGTTGTGAAGAAGAAGGGGTGGGAATAGGAGATGGTGAGATGAAAAAATTCTTAAGCTGCTCAGTAGAATTAATGACTTTAAATGAATAAAGATAAGCGAAACATCTTCAGGCACACACACACACACACATATGCACAGCCAGCAAAGAACATATGCAAAAGTGCTCACACACACGCACACATATGTGACGCAACATATCTCACGACAGTAAAAAAAAACTGAAAACAAACAAAACAACAACAACAACAAAATCACATTTAGTTGCTGTTGAAGTTGTCTACTGTTTCCTGTCTTTCCGCTCGCCCGGCCGCCTGCCAGCCACCCTTCTTGCCCCCTTCTCTGCCGACATTTGCAACTGCTTGCTTGGCTGCTCGCTCGCTTGCTTGCTTATAAAATAAACGACAGCTAATAATGTTGCCAACACTGGCAGAACGAGCAACTTAAGAACGTACAGGATAACAAGGAAACATTCCAAAGTAAAGCGACAGTCATGTGAGAAAAAGTTGCCACGGTGCAATAACAAAGTTAGGCTAGAGCGAGAGAGCAAGAGAGAGAGAGAAGATGAGAAAACTAAGGCTGATAGTCGTCGCAAGCAGCCGCGCCTTAATTGGCACACAAACACATGACACAATTACACACACACAAACACGCACAAACACAAACACACACAGTTGCAAAATGTGTTGAAGACAAAGTTTATTGTGCATGTATGCGTGTATTTTTGTGTTTGTGTGTGTACGTTAGTGTCTCCCAAGTTGATCTTTTGCTGAATTTTCAGCGCGAGCGCCTACAAAGTTTCAAGTTGAAACTCACTCACACACACACAGCCAGACAGCGGCGCTTGTTTGTATGTCTATGTGATTATGTAAATGACTCTATATGCACATGTGTCGTTCGTGTGAGTGTGTGTGTGTGTGTGTGTGTGTGTGTTTCTGATGCTTGTTTGCAAAACAAAAGCTCAAATGTTAAGCTTCCAAGCGCATGAAGCATTCATTTTCTGCCTTCTTTCTGCAATTTTTTACATTTTTACTTATTTTTGTTATTATTATTATTATTGTTCTTGTTGTTGTTGTTATTATTCTTTTTTTTTTTTGTTTGCCCACATGCGCTTTCTTTTCGCAGCTTAACTTTAATTAGACCCATGAAAGTGATTTATTTTAATACTTTTGCAACTTCATGTCGTTTATTATGGCCTACGCCCGCTCTCTCTCTCTCTCTGTCACTCATCTCAGTATGAGCATGTTGCAGGAACAGAGCGAAGGAGTGAGGGAGAGGAACAAGAACACTCCTCAACTTTTTCGGCTTGTTTTAATGAGCTGTGTGAATTTTAGTTAAAAGTTTTGTTAAAGTTTTTGCCACAAATTAATCGATAAATTAAAATTTTGCCTTCGCTTGTCGACTGAAGCGATAATCGTTGCTTTGGTTAGTAAATTAACTTTGGTCTAAATTTATATTTATTTCCTGCGGCAAACGCTTTAATAATTTAAGCGTATTTTTTAAATTTACAAAATTACTTGACACAGAAAACGACTGAAACAAAGAGTGCACAAGTATTTGGTCAGACTTTACTAAAATTTAAGTCATCTTGATAGCTCAATAAATGAACCTGGGCCAAAAGTGGAGAACTATCATAATTTAAAGTCATTAAAGGCAAATCGGTAGTCTGATGATTTTACTAGATGATCCGCCGGCTGCAGCATTATTACGGATTTGGATTCTTGCTTTTATCTACACTAATCAGCAATGAAATTCAACACAAAACTCTGGATAACCGTTTAGACAAAGCATAACAGATCTAACCTATCTTATAGTCAAGACCTATGACCATTGAGAGACGTTTAAATTGAGAAGAAATAAATGATATGGTGATCTATTGAGAATTAAGTATAGCACGGTTGGAATGCGATGATCAAGAGCTTTAGAATCGTTTCATAATCTTCAGCAATGAGTCTTGAACTTCTATTCCATACTTACCATACCATACCATTATTTTATTTCACCACTGCAGATATTTTTTTTCACCACTGAAGGACCGTTTTTATCAAAAGTGAATGCTATCTCAAACAGAATGAAGTAACATCTACAATACACTAACCAAGACTTTTAGTGCCTTTAATAATGATTGTCCCTTTTGTTTAACACTCTTATATTCATCTTTCTTTCAAATTCACGGCTTAATTGTTGTATTTTTTCAACAGGATACCCGAACAAATGCTTTCAACCTTTTTAATTAACCAAATTCAACTCGTATGGTTTAAGTTGTGCTTTGTGCTCGTAACTTTAAAGCCCTCAAGCGACCATTTTCGAACAACGAAACGTGCGCCAATATCCCATGCTTGAGTGCTTGGCCAATGCTGTGGCAATTGTGCACCTGAATGGACAACATTTCATGCAATCAGCTCAATTACAATTCAAAATCAAATGAAATTGTAAAAGTAAGAAATGAACGAAACGAAGCTAAACATGAAAGTTGTAAAAATACAAAATGCCAATTGTGCAATAGACGACGAAGTTGAGATCAGAACAAACGACTACGGCATGACCTAAGTGGAGACATGAGTCAGTGAGTGAGTGAGTGAGTGAAAAAATAACAGAACAACAAAAGGGAATAAGAAAAATAAAGTGCAGCGTATATAAGTAGAATGAAAGAAAATACAAGTCATGATAGTACAGCCATGAGCATGGATAGCATTTGTACAGCGACAAGATGTGTTGTGCGTTGAGAAAACCAGATAAAATGTATCTGTGTGTGTGTGTTTGTGTGCGGGCAGGAAGAGATAAGCGTAGTTGCACAAACACACATATGTTTGGCATGAAAAAGTGCGCTAGAAAGAGACAGAGTTAAAACTGGTTTCGTTTATCCGTTATGAAATCCAAAATGGACACAAAATTCGGTTAGCCAAAACCGGAAGTTGTGCATTGGTTTCAACATTTTTGTTCGTGTTTTTCCACTCTTTTTCATTTAATATTTTGCTTTACATTTCGTTGGTTTGTAAACTGCGGAAGTACAGAAAATTGATTTTGTTGCGCTTCGCTTTTGCGACTATTTTCATTTGAAACTTTTAACGTGTAAGTGCATGAATAAAGTTTGCGAAAATAATAAAATTTATGTCTAAATGTCTCGCAGCGCAACATTTCTACACAAAATGCGCATACGCCACGTTGCCGCCGCCAAAAATCAAACACGCTCACACACACATGCAACACAATAAGAAAGAAAAAAAAACTAAAACCCATTTGCGCTAATCGCTTCCCCACAGACGCATTAACAATTTATCTTCGATATTTTATGCGAAAAGTTTTACGCTTTTAGACTAACATGTAAGCCGGCAAAACTAAAAAAAAGCAACAACAAAAGTGCCGACGCGAAGTCGTTGGCGCAAAATCGAAACGCAAATCGCATACATATATTTATCACACAAACCTTTTGGGAAATTCGCACAGCAACTTTCGTTAATTCCTACAACTGCGCACAAGGCAAAGCATATTAAATTGCGTATACGTTGGAACAACATATGAGGTCAGCCACACCGCTAGGCATGTGTTAAATAAAAGTAAGCAACGTTTTTCTGCGCACTTTGAATTTTTTCTTAATTTCGTTTAAGTCTCACATAACAATTTCAAAAGTCTTGACGCTCAAGCCTTGACTCATCATGGCCTGAACTCTTTACCAAAATTTGCTTCGTATGAAATGTTTGTCTGTCAAGCTTCGTCAGTGACAGATTGCCGAGTCGATGTTAGATTGCTTGCAATGACACGGCGTCTTTAACAAGTCCAGATACGATTGTATCTCTTTCAGGAAATGCTCAACATTCTCGGGCGTACGAAAGATATCCTTGTTTACCGTCAGCTTGCGTTCATCGAGTATATTCCATTTCTTCATGCTGTTTATGACATCACTGCAGAAATCACTACGCAAGCGTCCTTGTCGATTGAGTATCTCTTGGATTTTTTTGCGTCGACGTTCTGTTGGCATTTCAAAACGTTAGAAAATGCCGCAATTGCGTGCGTTTGAAAGCCTTAAACTTACTCTCCGCCAAGCTCATCTGCATCTGTTTGGCATGCTTGTCGCCCTGCATGGATTCCTCATACATGGCAATAATCTTGTACATGCGCCGGTCGGCATCGTGACTGCGCGTGAACTCCTCGCATTGCGGCGAGCAGGCGCCCGCATAGTTGGGCCCCGCGTAGGGCGCCTCGGTAACATATGCGCTGTTGGCGAACTGCGTGCGTGCGCCCTTTACGAGCGCGTCGCGTTGTGCACGTGCGGCACGCACGCGATCATTGTGAAAGCGGAAATTCATGCTTGCCAGCAGCTTCTCCACCTTCGAGAGACAACTGTTCGGTGCGTCAGATAATAAAATGTTTAGAACAAATTGTTGTGCAAAGCTTACTGAGAGTTGCGCAGCGAATAGACGCCCGGTATGGAGAATGTGCGCAACAAGTGATGCAGCTTGAAGGCAACGCAGTGCAACAAATCCTCGGCGGCCATTGTCTGAAGCCGCTTCAGGCTGTGCATGTCGTGCACCGTCTGCCGTATCCAGTAGCCACGCCACAGCGCTTGTATTTTGGTTGCCGAGCGGTTGTAATGTTCTATTATCGTGCGCTGCAAACGATCCTCAATCATTCTGTACAAGTTGCGCTGCGCAGCAAAGCGACGCCACCACTTCTGTATGACAATGGCGGCCCAAGTGCGCCGATTGAGCCAATAGCGCGAGAAGAAGCCACGCCAGCGACGTTGAATCGTGCGTGCGGCCAAGAAGCGTCGATAGTCCGCAATCAGCATAGAAGTGCTGTGCGGCACAAAGCAAAGTTGCAAATAAATCTCACTTTTAATCATTTTCAAGCTCACCGTGATAATTTCCGTTCCAACTTCGGTGGCGGTTCCGGCTCGTATTCGTCAAACTCCTCTTCACTTTTAGCACAAATATATATAGACAAACGTTTAAGCAAACTCAAGTGCTTGGCTCACCTGTAACCCGCATTGAGACGCGAGTTGGTCAACGATTGAGTCGAACTCGCATAGAGCGACGGTTTTGTATTTGTCACTATTCGAAACATCTTTCTTTGCAATGTCTTCTTTTGTGTTTTTTGTTTTTTATAAATATATTTTTTTATTTCTTTCTTTTGAGAAGTAATGTTGTGTTTTGTTGAATATGAATTATTATAAAACTTGACAATTGATTTTTTTTAATCATCTTATAAACAAAGCCGTTCAGGTATAAAGATTTTGGGAGTAATAAGCTGTGGTCTATTATATTCTTATAAAACAATACCATATAACATTTTTTCAACTGTTGTTGATGTTATTTATTCCACCTTTTTATTTTGCGCTCTGAGTATATAATATTATTTTATGTCCAACCGAGCTATTCTCACGCCAGTCACACTGAATAACAGTAAGCCACATGACTTCAAATTTAAGGTAAATCCCAAGCGCCATTTTGTTACTCGTTGTTGCTATTAGCAATTCTCATTACTAACAACGAGCCACAACTAGTCACAATTGGTCACAAACGGAAACAAGTTTACTTAAACTTCACAATAGAGTTCTGTTTGAAGCTGTCAAATGTCTGTTTATGTCATTTTAAAATTGTAAATATTGTACCATCATTTCATAAATAAGATAAATCAAAAGATATTTTTTTAGTGGTCTTAAACTGAACGAAAAAATTGTCTATTCCTTGCTTCATGCCTCTCTACATAAACTTCACTTTAGTATTCGATATTTGAAATGGAAATGATATGTGCATTAATGCACTCTCACTTTCGTACATATCAAAGAATAAATCTGTGTCTTCAATGCATATAAAAATAATTCTACATGAATTTGAGACTCACACTTAACCTGCAAGACTTGACTGCATTTGAAAGCCATGTTTCCAACTGATTTCCAAATTCAAATGTTGACATAAGCAAATCAAATAGACACACACACACATGCAGAAATCATATCGATTCTGTTTGACTTCGCACCCTCCAACAATCATGACTTAATCGTAACGTGATTCCAAGCGAGACACACTTAGACATATGCCTTCACATGTCAGTTGCTGGAGCTGGAGCTCAGCCAAGATTCACTTATGATAAGCGAAGAACAAGTGTAAAAAATCGAGCTCAGATATGCAATTGAAATTTAAACACCTCAAGCGGCATCAGCATTGATTACACAATGTGATTACTTTGAGTAAATCTGTTGAAAAGCAAATCTTCAAAAGCATTTTAGGATTTGCATGGACACGAGAATTGTGAACTTTGTCTAAAAATGGTTTATGGTTTAAAGGTTTGAACTTATTTTATTTTTTTTGCATGTTTATCTCATGTAACATCTTAAAGCAACACTTGACCTAATAACATGATTTCCCTTCATCTTCTTACAGACTTGCGTAAGGACAACACAAATATGAATGTAGGAGAAAGTTCGAAATGAAAAGTGAAAGAGGATGTGTGCAACAGGATTATATGCAATAGGAAATGAATATGCTAAAACAGGATATGCAAAATGCAAATGGCAGATCACAGCAGCATGATAAATAATGGAAATAAAAACAAAGCGATACATGCACCGATAAATTGAAAACGCAAGAAAAAGGAAATTACAAAAAGTCCAATGAACTGAAAATTCGTTTGCTTTAAATAAACGAAAATGCAAAGAACTCTTTTAGAGTAGAAGTGAAAATTCAACCGGAAACGTTTTTAATTCTACAAAAATTGCATGAAAATAAATATTAAATAAACTCAAAATTTACATGCACAAAAATTAAATAAAAACAAAGACTACAAACACAACAAAAACAACAAAATGCGTCGATTTGCTGGCAACTTTTGGCGTTTCGTAAAAACATTTGTTTTACTGCTCACAATACCAGGTTTGAAAATATATACAATATGTATTTATAAATTATTTTACCGAACTTTTTAAACAAAAGCAGAAACCGAATTTAAATTAAAGAATAATATAAACTTACTCATTTGAATGTGGCGAGGATTGTTTAAGCAATAAATGATAGAAATAAATGTGTTGTAAAAGTCGCTGGAGATAATATATTTCTCTGCTGATCTCAATGATGATAGCATCATCAATTGGCAGCAGTACAGTCGCCGATTATACCAGATCAGGCTTCTAAGGTATCCCCAAATGTAATACTTGCGGTCACATTCTGACAACTATGTGCAGGCACTGTTAATAGCCTGTTATTAATTGTATGCTTGTCTTTTTTTTGACAGTTGTTATTTCTCTATTAGCTAACAGTTTTTTAATAGCTTCGAGCTCAACTTGAAATATGGAACGATTATAATATAAAACCTATTTATTTGTCTATTAATATTATTTTTTAGAATAATTCTATTAACTCTTTTTAATAGAGTTGCCAAGAAAGGTACAATAAGCTATTAGTTCTGGGGATTCAATTAATATAATGCAAGCAGAAAGTGCGCCTCTTAACGACGTCGACGACTCAAGATATTTACTCAAATTTACATTGCCTTATGCTTCCTACCATCTGCAATGAGTTCTATTAAAAAAATAGATTTAAGAATAATCATGCGAAATTATTTTTTCTTATCTTCTGTTTTCTATATTTTCATAAAAAGTTTATTTAAATTCCTTTTTTTAATGCGTAAAGAAATTTCTTTAAGTCTCATGCTGCCGCAACATGTTGCTCACATCGTTATCAACTTGTTGCTCAATTATTATGCGATTTTCTGTAACAGAAGATGCGCTCAAGACGACAATGCAAGCTCAACTATGCAAGGACATGCTTCAACACTTTAAATCAATTACGCTAAGAGCGAATAAACAGCGACAATCAATCAATCTACCAATCAATAAAGAAAACATTTTTAAATATTGAATACAATCAATAATAATAATAACAATTTTCCAACATAAATACGCACATAGACACACAAACTCACTTACAGCATGATAAGACATAAATCACAAAGTGCCAAGCAAGTGTTGCAGGCAGATAAATGTATGTGTTTGACTCAGTGTGTGTGTGTGTGTGTGTGTGTGTGTGTGTGTGTGTGATTCGCAATATTGTGTATTGAGTGTGGCACTTTAAAATGCTCAACACGCACGAGCATCGAGTCAGCCACGTAAGACCGGCTTTCGTTGGGCGTGCGCCACTGTGGCTGACGCAAATGTCACACAGTGAGTTCGTGTCTGACGCTATGTCATGTGACAACCAAACGGCAATCTAACCAACGGGGCGGGGGGAAGGAAAGAACGCGTCGGTCGCATGCTCATATCCAAAACCAAAGTTGCTGTCATGGTGCAATAAAAATAAAAATCTAATTAGTATGCTGTTGACAGTTTAATCGTGATTACGCCGGAAAATGTGAGCGTCAACATGCCAAAAGGCTCGAGTCCTTTTTACCAAACCAGCCAAGGCATACACCATGGCACTCTGGTTGCGCTCTCTCTCTCTCTCGTCTCTCTGTCGCACTCGAACGTTGCGAATGTTGCGGCATTTCCGGCATATGAATGGCGTATTGCGTGCCTTGCTCGCATCCGGCAAGTGGCAACCGGCAAGTGCGGCGAAAGGAGCATGCAAAAGGCTAACTTAACATCAAAAATAATAAAAGAGCAGAAACGAAAAAAACGGGGAAAAAAACAACAACAACATGAAACAAAACAAAAATGACGCGACGGCGTCGCACATTGAAATGCGTGTCTAGTGAAGGATACGCGCGACGTGATTGAAATTTTCGAAAAGTTTTCGCAGCAAAAACTCACGACACCAACACCAACAACAACAGCAGCAGCAACGAAAGTCGAAAATTTATATTGTTTTGTGTTTTGTCTCATGTTTTGTTGTTTTATTTTTTATTTTTGTGTCGAATTGCTGAAGTGCACAAAAGTTCGCATTAAAGTTTTGCATTTGTTTTCCTTTTTTTTTGTTTTTGTAGTTTGTTTCGCTTCGTTTGAATGTCAGCGCACCGGAACCGGAAGTCGCTGCGATGAATCGCGTTCGCTTTGGCGCTGTCTAAATTATTTAGTTCATAATTGTTTTTGCTTCATTTATGCGTTGACAAGTTCATTTGTTGGCCTTTAATTGTGCGCAAAGAAATAAAATTGCTTGTCATTTTCACCATACAATTGAATAGTTTTCTTCACTTGAAGCGTTAAACGTATTTGTAGAAGTTTGTGTTTTAATAGTGGGTTTTATATTGTCTTAAAAATAGGTTTGTTGGAGGAATGACGTTGATTTTGTGCAAGTGATAATGTTTAATTTAACTTTCCATTTTAAATTTTTCCACTTGAGGCAACAAGCCTGAAACTCATTGATTATTCAATCATAGCAAAAATTGATTGATTTTTTTAAATAATATATAAATTTCTATACATATGTTGAATAAAACTGATGTTGTTTTGCATAATAGCACAATTATTGTCATCGATAAATGAACTTGCTTTATATGACAAACTTTTAAAACTTGGAAACACATTTTCGACACTTTTAGGTATAATAATTTACACGTCCACTTTGTTTGCCGAACGAACACGATTTTCGGGTATCCTGTTCTAAGAGAGCAGATACATCACGAAAGTCAGTCAGTTAGTTGGTCAGTCAGTGGTATTTCTCTTAAGCATATAACGATATGTCTTGTCTCGCTTGGAGCAAGATGTAAAACCCCATGATTCACCTGAAAACAAACGTTACACAATGATCTCGAGACTTCCACAATAAAGATGAAATTAATCTCCACACCAGCAGATACAATAATCGTCTCCACTCATATTTCAACCATTTCTTAAATTGATTGACCAGGTCAGCGATTCAAAGGTATCTAAAAAGACACCAGCCCAATGACTCAAAGCCTTACAATTTAATTAATGGGGGTTACCAAATCAAAACAACATAAATATTGATTGCTTATATCAGAAAAATATTTTATAGCCTTTCAGGCGGATCGATGTTCTTCGAATTACCTACATTTAAAAATACATAGGCATGAAGTATATTTAATCTTTTTGCGATGTTTATATTAACAAAGGACAATAATTTTTAATGCAATGAGCTTCAAGTCAAGCAGATAAGTTTTAAAGTCATCAATCATGTATTCTATGGGTTGGCAAGAGAATAGCAACTTTAAATCGATCCGAAAAAACATTTTAGAGTTTAAGTTGGTGCCATCGAAAACTTCGGACCACAAAAATGTCTTTGTTTTCTTCGTTGTTCCCCTAAATCAAGAAAAGGGTAATTATTCATATTTGGGTTTGTTGTTGGTTGTTGGCGAAAGTAAAGCATTCCCCAAATATGTATAGTGACCCTCGTATATCATCATATAAAACTGACAAGACACACCTAAACACTTCCTTAGAAAAACTTGTTTAATACTTTTTTTACATTTTCCTGATGTATCACTGACATGTCACATATGTCCTCTTTGCCAAACACAAGTATTTATGGTATAGCAAACGAAGGCCAATTAAAAGGCAAAACAAATAAGAAAACAAAGACTATGTATTCTAAGCTACTCAGTACACAAGACCGGTTGAAGTTGCCCTAATTAGACGTCGACCATGACAACGAATAGATCTATAAATAAATTTTATATAGAATAACTTCACTGAAGCAAGCGAGTAATCAATAAGATGTTGATAACTTTTCAAATGAAAAGCAATTGATGCCAATTGTAGCAAAAATGTTCGCCGAAAAGCATGCAACACCAAATTATGATGAAACCGATAGCAAAGTTGTTATACAAGGCGCTAATGCTGGTGGATGTGTGCGTGTGTGTGTGTAGGCATCATACGACACGCAGTCAAGCGAGCATCTTACTTCGTGTGGGTTTCGCCAACTTTTGATCGTATTTCTTGTTATATCAGTTGTCAGTGTTGTTTGCCTTTCTAAAACGTCTATGAGAGAACACGCGCGCGTCGTGATGGCAAAGACGAGCACAAAGACGAACGAAGACATCGACATCGACGACGACGACGTCGACGCCAACAACTAATGCGTTGATTGATGAGCGTGTCATGAACTTATGACATTGATAGTTATAAATTATTTGCGGAAAACGACATGAAAAGTTATTCTTGCGTCTTTTCTACGCCTCCTCAACACTTTGTTTTTCTCATTCTCTTTTTGTTGTTGTTCTTCTACTTTCCTTTTCTGTTTGTTTATTTGTTTCTGTCTTAGAAGTGACTGTGAGATACAACTTGCGATAAAGCTCGCAGGCGTTGGCGAATGCGATGATATTGTTTGGCGTTTTTGTGGAGACTTTAAATCTGACATATTAATGGCAAGTTTAAAAGAAAGGCACGTAGCATGTCGAACACAAAAAAAAAAGCGCCAAACTGTCGAAGAGTAAATGGAATTAATGATGAATCAACGTTGGAAAGTTAATAAATAAACAACAAGTCTGAAATAAATGCAAAAAAAATATAAGTTAAATTTATTAATAAAATTTCAAATGCTCAATTGACCTAAAACAATATTTTTTGTGGTTTTATTACTTGTCAAGAGGCAAATTAAATATTCCACTCGCATTGAGAAAATGTTGAATTACTCTTAATAAATTTACTTGAGTTGAAAGTAACAAATAAATCAATTTGACACTTGTCATGCTTACTTTGGCTTATGTTGCGTGGCATGACGCTTAACATAAGCGAAGTGTTGATTAAGACGTCTACTAATATTAACTTTACTTTGTCCACTACTTAGTTGAGCTTAATTTATTAATAAGCAAATTAGCATATTATGCTAGCATAGATTAAACTCAAATAAATTAAAAACAAAAAAATATTTTAATAATGTCGTTCAGTATATGAATATTTCTCCCTTTTTAGATGTCGTTGAATTTCGTTGGGAACAAAGCAACGTAAACAAAGCCAACCTGCTCCCACATTTATTGCTTTGACGTTTTGTTTAATATTAGGCAAAATGCCATGCCTTCCTTTCACTGTTTAAGTAATCTTCAACTTCAATTGAAAAGTTTATTACCTTCATAGACTCCAACCAAACCGCAAAACAAGTTGCACTGAGCATTGTTCTTGCACTCAACTCATAATTGCTTTCGAAGCAATTCCTTTCACTCGGCATTGTTGTTGCGCTTGTTATTATCATTGTTGCTGTTGTAGTTGTAGTTGCTGTTGTAGTTATCGTTGTAGTTGTCGTTGTCGTTGTTGTCCTTATTGTGGGCGTCTGTGTCACCAACATTTTGCGGTTGCCTTTTAAATTGCATATGCTGAACTCATGCTGGAATTGTACACTTCAACTTCAATTAAACTCACGAAACAAAATTCTCTTTAAATGCTGTAAGAGAGCAACAACGAGCAACACAAATGGCGGGGTAAGACAAAGCGCTTTATAAATTTTTTATGCAACATCAACGCCGCACTTTCCAACTCAATAATTTTTTATAACTTTTAGCGTCTTCTTCAGTGCCCATGCCCGCTGAAGACGTTGCCTTTTGGTTTGCCCTTGCCTGATGGCTGATGCCGATGCTGTTTATCATGTTGGTGGCTTCATTGCTGTCATTAAGCGCGCATTACGCGCCATGCCCACCTGCCGCTTTATAAACGACAACGAACAAAAGCAAAGCGAGCCGGGCCGAGCCGAACCGAGCTGAGTAATATTTATAAAGGAATTTGATAAATGTTTCTTGGGGTTTATTTAATGTTCTATGCGCCGAATGAGCGCAAAGAAAAGAAATCGTTAAAAAATAAAAGCAAAAAGAAGCATACACCTGAAAAACAACAACAAATAAAAGTAATACAAAGCAAATGAAACAAGTTACTTTTTTTCCGCTTTCGCATTTCGCTTGGTCCGTGCAGGAAGTTGTATGTGAAAGCGGAAGTGAGCGCGATTACTTAAGTGATTTTAATGTTGTACCGCTTTGTGGTGAATTATTGAAAAAGTTGCCAAGCTTCCCTTTCTTATTGACTTATTTTTTTGTAATTCAAACTTTTTCGTACAAAAAATATTAAATTTCACTAAAATAAAAAGAAGCTTTCTGAGCAAACTTGTCTGATTGAAAAGCTTTACCAAAAGTTCACGATCAGCATGCCAAATATCTCCAAAAATTAGAACCCATGCTTATTTTTTGTTGTTGTACAAAATTTTTACTTAAATTTTCTTTCACATTTCGTTTATGAAATTTGATTAGACGATCTTAATTTGAATCTTCTGACGAACTGTTGATAGGGTCGTACTCGTAACGGTTCCGAGTAACGGTAAATACTTATAAAAACTTCATTGGTTTCTGAGTCGCTGTCATCGCTGTCTGTGTCGTTGTCATCAACCAGAATAACGAAGGTCAACAAAAGGCTTGTTGAAATAAACAGTAGGAAGAACATCCAAAACCACCCGTTGGTCATGAAGATTTCTTCTTATAACGGTACTTTTGATAAAATCATCGTATTACTTGTATATTTTATTTATTTTTTATACACAATTTTTAAACATTTGGCTTAACTCATTTTGATAGTCTTCTCTAAGCATTGAAAACAAAAGATTGTTGTTTGAGCAGTCAGAATTCTTTGCTGTGACTATGAAGGAAGGTTTTGAAGAAGTTTTACTTTATTTTGTCAAATCTATATATACTATTTATATGTTGAATAAAAAGAACTACTATTAGACAAATTAAAATATATCATATGCAATTCTGTCCTTGCAAACATATAAAAAACAAAACACTTAAAAAAATAAAGAAAAAATAAATAAAATAAAAAAGCAGTAAAAAGTTAATGAAATATAAAAACCAATGTTGAAATGAAGCCACGCACACTACTGAATTCAAATCAAAATCAGCATAGCAGAAGCAACAACGAAAAAAAATGCCATGCCAAGACACACAAGAAATTATGATGAATATGCAGAAAATATTGTAGTATGTTTTACCACACTCACATACACAACGCCCACAAGAAGGCATGGCGCGAGTCGAGTCGAGTCGCGTCACGTTACGTCAAGGGAAAACTTTTTGCCAGGAGACATCGTCAGACGACGTGACTGACGCATGAAAATTAATATATTGATGTATGAGTTTGCAGTTTCGCAAATAAAGTCTACACACACACACACACAAGCACACATATACGCCCACATACATATGCATATGCTTATGTGTGAGAAAGTTGTGAATAATGCTAATTTAATTTATTTTGCTGCTTTCACTAGTTTGTCCTCAGCTCAGCTCGGCACGCCCATCGGTCGCTTTGGTCACTGGCCGTAATTTACGCTTTGAGGCCGAAAAGCAACAAAGAACAAAAAAAAAGAGAAGAACAAGTTCAATAACCGTGCCGCGCCGTGCCATAAAGCACTGTGCTATGTGCAGAGTGGCAGCAAGTTGGGTTGATGGCTTTGCCATGAATGATGTAATCGTTTTTGTGGAAAAATGATTCTGATTTTATTTCATTTGTGCTATGATTTTTTTTTTCGCATTTTTCTCACTCTTTCTGAATGTTATATTTTGTCAGCAGACATAGGAAATCATTTTCATTTTTGACGTTGATGGCGTCAATGAAATATTTCTGTGTTCGAAGACAGTTGTTGATGTCGTCGTCCTGGCACATTGTCAACAACAAAGTCGTGATTGTGCTTGTCGCTGTTGCTGTCGCTGTCGCTGTCCTTACAGCTAGCGCGCGTTGTCTCCTTGCTACTATTTCAATGCTTCTTTAGCATCTTATTTATCATTGGCATTGTCAATGTCTTTGTTGTTTTCTTAATGAGTTGACTTTTGCTCGAGCGAATATCATCATCATCATCATCAATTCGCAGACTCTTTCATTTGTTTGCTACTTGCGACTCTTGTTGGTGTCTCGCTGTCGGTCTGTCTGACTGTCTTCTGCTCAATGGCTTATTGATAACAATAAAATTGTTGGCAGTCATGTTTTCATACTTTTTTCATGTTTTTCTGCTTCTTTTCTTGTTGTGCTCCTTGTTCTCCTTGTTGTCGTTGTTGGTTTTTTATTTGTATTATTTCTTTCATGCTTTGTTTTCGTAATCTATATTCTATGCTTCAGTTTTCTGGCCATTGTGTTCCACCAAGCAAATCAAAGGCAAATGAGCAAATCCTTAAATGACGCCAAATCGTTTCTTCCTCTGCTTACATACAAAAAGTTTAATTGTGCATGTTCAAAAGTTATAAGCACGTTTTTCTTTCTTTTTTGTCGACATTTCAATAGTTTTATTTTTATATAAGCAAACCATTTTTATTAAGAGTCGTCTTTGTTTTGTGTTCTATTCAAATATTCGTCGCTATGATGAGTTATTTATTGTTGTTTTTTATGAAATTAGTTTTTATTGCCACTCGATTTCTTTGAATGTTATGTCATGTTTTTGACGTTTTAAATTGTTTCTTACGCAGCACGAAAAAAACAATAAAATGTAACATTTATGCAAAACAGACTTTAAGACATTTTCATTCCACGAATTTAAAATATCTTTTTTAGAACGTTCAAAGACTTGACTAGAGAAAACACAAACCTAATTAACACTGTATTAATGTGCAACTGTCAGACGTTTGCATAAAAAACTCATAAAAGAAATTTAAACTTACAAACAAAACTTAATTTTATATATATTTATTTCATTTTATGCACACTTGTTTTATTTCCATCTTAATTATTACATTTTATTCAGCAAAAACACACAAAAACTTTCTAATGCACATAACTTTTTACAGATGCTCCTTGAGGTATGCTTTAATATTTTTTTTTCTCGTCTGTTTTGTTTTTACTTGCACTTACATACGTATATACAACAGCCTGGCCTCTCATGCGCTCAGTCGCGCTCTTTCAAAGCGCACATTGCTCAAAAGAGAAGAAAAGCAGAAGTAGAGTATGCTTGAAACCCGCATTAGCACTTGTTAGGCAGACACAAAAGAACTTCACTAAGGACTCGCCATTCACTTCCTGCACTCATTTTTCAAACAAAAATGCGAAAATGATAATGTCTTCGGCACAGGCAGTCAGGCAGCAGGTGAGACGGGGAGGTGTGCAGGCTCAATGTGTTGTGGCGCTGCTGTTGGTGCAGTTATAAAATGAAAAATATGAAAACAAAAACATGCCGCTGTCGGCATGAGGGAGTGGGAGAGGTGGCGAAAGTTGGTAAAGCACAGTTAGACAGGTTGAGACGCGACGAGTTTTCAGTACGCCGTGTTGATGACGTATTCAACAGCTTGGAAATAATAAAGCACAAATACATAACCAAACACAAATACAGTTATAAAAGAAGTGAAGCGACGTCGGCGTCGGCGTCGACAGTAACGTCTGTGTTGGCTAACCGGAAGGCAAAATGCAAGTTGCCTTCTGCGAGAAGAATGGTAACTGAGCTGACTTTATAAATTTTTCGGCTTCAAGCAACAACTAAATGAAGAACGAAAGAAGAAAACAAAAAAAATGGAATAAAAGTAAAGAAATTAGTATGGTGCGCACAATAAAAGCATGTTTTAAAGAACTTTGCGCACATGCACCTTTTCATAATGTGCTTTTGTTTAAATGTATGTACTCAGCAGTGTCTGTGTGTGTGTGTGAATTTGCTTGCAATTGTTTACAGCGCTGCAATGTTATACTTGCACTGAATATTTTACATGCTCTTAAAATCATTGATGCAAATTCACTTTTATATTTTAATGAGCGAGTTTCTTTTTCTTGGATTTTTCTTTATTTTTATTTGCCTTTACTTTGAAAGTTGTTATAAAAGAGTTAAAAAGTACCGTTAGCAACTTAAAACAATAAACATTACAACCCCTTTAGCACCATTCTTTGTTGCTTTTAGGGATTCTCAGTACTTACAACGAGTCACAGCCAGTCACAGATGATCACAAGTAGTGAGGAGCTGACTTGGTCGTCACAAGAGAATTTTGTTTGAAGCCGAAAAATGTTCTTTCTATTTTGACGCGAAATTTATTTAATAATGGGTTATTCCATATAAAGGCGCTTGTGATTTTTGTGACTGCCGTGAAAATAAATCGATAAGACTCGGAAATTATTCATGTTCTTCCGTTGAAGTAGAACAAATTCATTAAGTCAGTTAATTTAGGTACAATAACTCCTACTGAATATGCTCACCAAGTAACGTACCATTCTTACATATTAGAGGACTGCAAGAATTAACTGTTAAAGTATATTTTGTACTCATATTAGAGTATAATGCAATAAAATAATTATAATGAGTTTTGAATGCTGTACCAAAGCAATTTCATTTTTTTAAATTAATAAATGAAAAAGTTCTAACAAATTGAGTAAAACATTGGTAATCATTTAGTGTACTCGTTGCACTCATTCAATTAGCTTTGTCGAAAGGTTTGATAAAGCTTATAACGCTTATGAGCAATATGCACATGGACTCTTAAGATTGTCGGGAAAGAATTTAGGCCTTTTGTTGTAATTGGTTGCGGACAATTGTTGTAGTCAAACTTGTTGTAATTTTTGTTATTCCTTTTTGTGTGCTGTTCTTTTTTGATTTAAGCATTTGAGAAAGCGATATGGGTGTAAATGCTTTTCGAGCTCTGTGAGTTTCACTTGGGTAGTTTTAACAGCATGTTTTTGTCGGTGTTCTTTTTTCTCCCCTTTGCTTTCAACCAAAGTTTGACCACAAAATTTTAGAGTTCGTTTTCCCACTCTACCTTTACATTGTTCATTGGTTAACGTAGCCAGCGAGCAGGAATTAACTTGTCTTTAATTGTATAAATAAATGATACAGTTCACTACAGATCGCTAAACAACGCTATCGTTCTATCATATAAAATAAAGCTGCTAGAGCAAATAGAGTTCCAACAAATAAGAGTTTATATTTTTGTTTGGATTACTTCAATTTTCAAAATAACTTCGTGCACAAATTTATTTTGATTCAACTTCAATTTTAAACCTAATCAGTTGCTGAGCCTTCTTTTCAATATTGACAAGCTTTAAAACATCAAGTTTACTTACACAAATCTCTTTACCTTCTTTTTGTTTTCTATTTGTGAAGTTGAAAGTTTTAGCTCGAACTCTAAGCCTTGGCATATCACTTGCCTGTCTGCTTAACGAAAAAACAAAGAGAAAAACAAAACAAACAAGACTAACTTACAGCATTGAAATCAATTTTCGCCACGCTCACTATTAAACCATACCAAAAGTAAACCGTGCCAAAGCCACGAGAGCATTTCAATTTCTAATCTGTGCGCCATTTTTTTCGCTGCTCAACAAAAATTGGTATGCAAAACCTTCAAGTTAACTGAAGCTCGCGACAAAGTCAGCGACTCTTTTTTTTTAGGTTTTTTTTTTTTTTTAAAGGTGTGATTGTGTTTGTAGGCCTTTTCACTTAAACTTACACAAAGGCAACACTAACAACTTCAGCATTGTTATACAGCGTGTCCTGGTTGTTGTTGTTGTTGTCGTCGTTATTTACGCTGTCTGTGTTGCCTTGTGCATGTGTGTGTGTGTATGTGTGTGTGAGTGTGAGTATTTGAATGAGTGCTCGCTACCTTATTCAAATTGAGTCAATTTTTGTTAAATTTCCGGTGGCACTTGAAAGCGCTTGAAAGTCGCCAACGTTGCCGACGCGTTTGCTGACTCTGTTTGCTTAAAGTATTACGTGCAACAACGTATCCTTTTACAGGATATTGACACAGTGCCCCAAACAGTGTAAGTGTTTGTATGCCAGTGTGTGTGTGCGTGTGTGTGTGTGTGTGCGTCTGGCTTGGGGTTGCTCAGGTGTGGCTGTGGCAACGAATGGTTAAGCGGCAAAAGGCATGCGACCGTGGTTCAGCGCATGTTTAAGTAACATAAACGTGGTAAAGCAGCAAACAGAAGAAAGAAACAAAGAAAATAAAAGCAGAGAAGCACAGAGAAGCGCAGAGAAGTGAAAAGCAAAAAAATAATAATAATAGCATCCTGTCGAAAGGATGTAAAAGTATGCGCGGCGAATGGCAAAAGCCAATTTAAAAATGCCAACAATGATTTATGCTTGTGTTTGTGTGTTTTTACACATTGCTCATTGTATGCGTGTGGGTGTATATCTTACTGTGGGGCAAGGGTAAATATGCGCCCGCTGTTTTTGCTTACACATTTTAATGCCAAAATTGCAATATTTCATGCTTGTTGAAAGCACGCACAAACACACACACCTTACCGTATTGCTTACAACGCACACACACACACGCACACACACTACTTGAATTTAATCAATTAATACATATAATGTTGAAAGTAACAACAACAACAAAAATAAAGCAATTTGCCATGCTTGCATGCCACATAACCGTAAAAGTGAATGACTTAATGGCATGCATGTTGAAGCGCGGCGTTAATGGCGACAAATCCGGCAAACATTCTCAAGTGCCAAATGTCGCATAATTACAACACAAAACAACAACAACAACAGCAACAGCACCAATAAAAACTCGTAACGCACTCGAGGCGCTATAACAAGCCTGTTTATAACCGTGTACAAACATTTCTATCAGACGAAGTTTACTTATCGGGCAACAGTAGCAAAACACGATCGAAACTAAGGCGACCGACCGACCGACCCATTTATGGTTGAAACACTACTTTCAACATCCTCAGGCCTTAGACTGCCTGTTGTCTGTTGCCTTTATACATGCATAACACTTTTGTTTGGCCCATTGTCGCTGTTGTTTGTGTGCGTGTGCGTGTGTGTTTGTGACAATAGTCACTCGCTGGCAAATAACAATAACCATCGACGACAACGGCAACGACGAATTTTAGCGGGGAGCAGAAAAAAAATGGGCGCAATTAAAGCTCATGCCGCGCAATAAAAGCAAAAAACAACAACAGCAACAACAACAATACTCAGGACGGTCGTTTGTAGTTGAGGGCGCCAATAGAAAAAGCCATTACAAGCATATGTGTTGCCATGAATGCCTTTTTTGTTGTTGCCATTGATGTCGTCGTTGCTGCTGCTGTTTGACGACTTGGTTTTGGTTATGCATACGTATGCGTATGTGTTTGCGTTTGTGTGTGTGTGTGTGTGTGTGTGTGTGTGTATTACAAAGCCTCGTTAATGTCTGCTTTAGCAAGGCAAAAGCACTTAAAGCAAGTCCGGCTGTGATAAGCGTTAAGTCGTTTCCCTTTTCCTTTACCTTTTTTTTGAACCGTTGACTTCTGTCATTGGCAAGTTTTTTTAGGCAAACATTTGAGCGTTTTTTTTTTATAAATTTGCTTTTTTTAGTTTATTGAATATATGAGTTGATTAAAGTACTGGAAAACTGCAAATAATATGAAGAGTTGTGAATGAAGACAAATATATTTTAAGTCAGTATGGGGCACCCCCCTGTAGTAGACAATATAATATATATGGTTGGCGATGCCACGCCTCAAATAAATCTAAATTTGTACACAAGAATTGCTTAAAGTTATTGAAATAGTTTTTACATACGGTTTTTTGTTGGCCAATGTAATCCTCAAGCCATCTTCCACTATTTTGTCAGCTTAGTTTCCACTCTTATCAGCTTCGACGAGTGAACCTTTAAATCGTTATACGGTAATTGCCTCCAATTAGTCTCTCTCATCTGCTATTAAAACTAAGGTAACACATTTTCACCCTTGTTCCAACTTCCGACCTTATAAAATGTTATGACTTTACAAATTAGACCCATCTGAGAGCTCATAAATTAAAAAAAAAAATACTAAACATCAAGAAGATAATCTGATGATGAACATGTTAATTTTGAAGCAAATGTGATGGGGCACTTAATTAACTTCATTTCAAATTATCTGAACATTCAAAGTACTTCACTTTTGACCTAATCTTTTGATAAAATCAAACAAACTACTCAGTATAAACTCCAACCAACTTTAAAAAGCGAATTTAATATGCATGCCCAAAAGTATGCAACATTTATTTGTTCGCACGCTTGTCACAGTCAGAGAAAACAAAATATTTAACAAAATACGTTCATTGTTTACAATTTACGCACGTTTACATTTTCCCAAAAACGACAAAACACACAAACAAAGATACATGTACATTCATACATATTTATATCGTAACTGACCTCGGCCTCGGTAGCGTGAAAAGGAACCAAGCCAAAGAATGCGCAAATGCTGAGGCTCATATTCTTCTATTAAGTTTGTAAAATTTTACGCAAATTATTTTTAATCATTCTGTTTGCACCTAAATAAACAAACAAACAGAATGACACGAATACAAACAAATTCACACATACACACAAATAAACAGCGGCAGAACTCTGAGAGAGCTAAAAGTGAATGGAAAAAAATGGCTGCTCGGCGCTTTGTTTATGTATTGTTGTGTGGTGTGTGTTTGTGTGTATTTGTGACTATTTTGTTTATCACGGTCGACTGTCAAAATATAAACAAGCATTTTGTGAAATTTCGATGGCGTCGTTGTCATCGTCATCGTTGACGTTGACGACCATCGTTTTTAATTGTGTACATTTTCATTTCGTTTGCTCTTCTCAACCGCGCGCGCATTTTGCCCAACAAATGTTTAGGTGAGTGTATGACTGTATAAATGAGCATGTATTGCCGCAAGCGAGGGTTGATCACAAAGTATCATATGCCATTGCAGAACATTTAATGTTTATGTGCAGGCAACTTTAATCCGATCTGGTAAGCTAAACTAACCGTTTGAATCTTAAACAAGCTGACCAATTGGCTTTGGTTCGCTTAACAGCTTCCGTTAATTAAACAGAAGGAATGCCCTGCTTAATGCTCAATCTGTATAATTTAGCTTTTATGTTGTTTTGAAACAAACATGAAAGGACTTTTACGTGATCAATATACACGAAGTCTAGCCTAGTTCGACGTGACAAGTTTGAATTTCAGCCAAACCCATCTAAAACCGCTATTTGTATAACGAACTTTAAGCACATTCCTCTTCAGCATTTTTAGAAGCGAAAACACGCTGTTAATTAACATGTTAACAGAAATGTAATCAATTAACAGTACAGATTTAGAACATTACTTCAAACCTTCCAAACATCATTCTCAGGAAAGGACGCAGATGCCTTTATAAAGCGACCACCCTTAAGTCGTAGGCAGCTAATCAGATAAGGTTTGAGCAAGCACTGAAACATTCCAAAAAGCTCCTGCCGAATGCCCTGTTTAGTTTCTCTTGGTATAGTTGTCCTGCACTAAAAACTTACTAATCAACCTACTCAACAAAACAAAGTAAAGAACGCACAAATCTAACACAAAGCTTTGCTTTGGCCTTATTGAAAGTGATGTCCCTTTTAGCAACTCTCACCTTGCCCATGCTCACCTTACTCCGACTCTGACTTAACGCCACTATCGTCTTACACAAGCCCAATTTGTTTGTGTACGTGCACGCGAGTAAACAAGCAAAGTACCCCAGCCCAATGGCCAACACCTCACAATGCCTCACAAAATCTGTGCTTTGTATCATGCCATCTAAGTTGCGTACAGTTTTGTGTTACGCTCGGTCGTGTAGACATTTGAAATGCGCGCAGCCTTCATTTCAGACATGTCAACGTGACTGGGCACGCTTTCAATTCGCTTTCGTTTAGTTGACTATGACAATTTGCCAGCCTTAGCTTGTCCTTGGCCAGACGACAGTGCCATCATCATCACCATCACCATGCGCACAAAAAACAAGCGTTCCTCAGCTAACAAAAAAAGCAAGAAGAAGCGGCAAAGTTGTTTGTGAATTTCCCAAATCTAATTTAAATGAGTCGTCATTGTCATTGTGTGCGAGATTTTGCTTTACAAGTTCGCTTTTTTTTTATTTATTTATTTTTTTCTATGTCGCCACTTTTAACAGCTTGTTGACCAAAAACGAATTTGCACATTTCTTTTTTCGTCCTTTTTTTGACACTTGTTTTTTTTTTTTTTTTTCATTTTTAAATTATATTTTTTTCCATTTTGACCATTTGTGTTTGACGATTTTTTCTTTACTTATTTTTTAGCTCCATTTTATGGTTTATTATAATTCGTTTGAGTGTCTCTTTGGTCCAACGCTCTTCAGCAAAGCACCGTAATGTTGAAATGTTTTGCATTATTCTGGCAGCTATCGGTGTTATTATTGTTGTTGTTGACTGTAAAATGGCGAATTTCATAAATATTTATGAGCAGATTTTTATGTGCTTTTGTACGTCGCACTTTGGTTTTTGTATTCACGCGGATTTTTGCGATATGAGTACTCAAGTTTAATTCGTTTTATCTTGTTTTAATAAATTCCATTTTTAACTAAGACTGTTGTCAACAGTTGAGTTTGAGTTAATGAGTCAACTTAATGGACTTTTAATTAAGTAGCGAACAAACAAAAACTTGTCGCTGTCGCTTTTTTATTTAAATTTGAACATTTATTTTAGCATTGTCAAAATCAATTTTCTTTTTGTCATCTCAAAGAACGCGAATTAATTTTTTCCACCACCTTTGCCACCTTTTGGTCCACCGCCATCACCACCGCGCCCTTTTCCACCATCTTGGCCATCTCGATCACTTTGTTTCTGATCACGCTTTTCGTCCCGCTTTTCATCACGCTTTTCATCACGTTTGTCATCCTGTTCATTACTGCCACCACCACGTCCACCACGCCCACCTTTCGTACCACCACCATCACCACCGCGACCGCCGCCTTTTCCGCCATCTTGGCCATCCTGACCATCTCGATCACTTCGTTTCTCATCACGCTTTTCGTCACGCTTGTCATCACGCTTTTCGTCACGCTTGTCGTCACGCTTGTCGTCATTTTCATTACTGCCACCACCACGTCCGCCACGCCCTCCACCTGAACCACCACCATCACCACCTTTACCGCCGCCTTTACCGCCACCTTTTCCACCACGACCATCGGCGTCCTCATCACTTTTTGTGTTGCCGCTACCGCCTCCTCCTTTCGCGCCACCACCAACACCACCGCGTCCTTTGCCGCCATCTTCACCATCACGTCCGCCCTTGCCTCCGCCACCACCACCTCCTCCTGCCTTTCCGCCACGTCCACCGCTGCCACCACCTGCGCTTTCTCTATTCTCATCGTCACTCGACATTAATATTATTTTCTATTCTTAGAATTGACAAGAAATACTTATTGCTCTGTTATGCTTTAAGATTTCGAAACTCTTATCTTACATTCATAGTTCTTTTCAACTAAAATTGTTTTTTATTTATTCTAAGTTTTATACCTTCAGTCCATTGCTTTAAACGAATCTAACAAGTCCTTTAACTTCACTTTCACAGCGTTACTTCTGTTAATTACATTTTGAGGATTTAAAGATTGGAGATATTTATCTCGTAAGCTGAAAGAAAAGCCAATAAGCCCCATATAAACTCTACTTGACAGCTCTGCTCTACACTTCTACTCTACTCAACTTTTCACTACTCTTTTACACATGCTATCTTATTCTTCATTGCACTTTTTTGCTATTAATAACTTCATCATCTCATTTTTCTCTTTACGCTTTTTGCATGCCAAGCTGTTACCTGCTTCAAGTTCTTTGTCTCTGTCACATTCCCTGCTCGCTCATAAAAAGACACAAAAACAAATCACTTCCGAGCAGTCAACACATTATTAAAAGGACTCCGCCTCGGTGGGGCGCTAAAATTATAATTATCCTTTCACAGCTAATCACATAATTTTCACATCGAATTAGGCGCGTTGCAAAGTGTTGCCAACTTCCGCTTCAATTTCATACGCTCTGCCCCCGACTCAAGCACTCAAACACAAATAAGCGCTCTCACCCACTTGCTTGCTTACTAAAGCTGTGGCACTTATTTTATGGCGCATAAATCTTTGCGCTCAGTCAGTCAGGACACGAGCTGTCTGCAATTTGATTGCCTTTGCTGCTGCTGCTGCTGCTGCTGCTGCTGCTGCTGCTGTTGACGGCTGATGCTGATGCCGACGCCGAGTTTATTACGCGAATCTACTTAAATTTCAAGCGCCAAAGACATAATAAATCAATAAAATGTCGTAGAGAACGCTAAGCTTTCGCCTTAAATTTACGTTTTAAGCGCTCGTTTTTGGCATTACCAAAATTGACTTTAATATTAAATTTCAATTATAAAATAGTAAACTAATACGATAATTATCATTTTTGCCGCACACAACGCTCAAATGCTTTGTCTTGTTTTAGGTAATTGATTGCACAAAATGAAATTAATTTATAGCACACAAGCACACACACACATAGCAACGTTTCCAAATGACGTTACTTGGTAGCTCAAGTGTGCCATGAGTAAGTAAATGCAATTTATCAAGCCACAGAAAAACGAGTTAAAAAAATGCTGTATACAAAAAGAAGTAGAAATATTTGGAGAGGGAAGGAGAAAAATCAACAGCATCGTCAAGTAAAACAACTTGTACTAAAAAAAACAATTTTTTAATGTTATACGAATAATTTATTGCATTATTTCATAAAAAGCAATAATTTTTCAATATCACCAACGCCAAAAAGAATGCAACACATATTTCAAACAAAGCTGCCAACTGAAAATAAAAATGAAATAGCAACAACGTCCTTGTCGTCTTCGTCGTTGCACAACACTGGTTACTTCTTGTGTAATAAGCTTGATAAATAATAAAAGAGTGAAAGTTATCAAGCATGTGGGCGAAAGTCGATTGTGTCCCAGCAAGTGAAACAGTTGAAGTTTGAATTCGACAAAAATACTACGACTTACACGAAGTTGGGTGAGTTAGGTTGCACAACACGAATGACAATGACGAACAAGTGCACAGTGTAGCTTTAAGAAGAAAGTGACACGAGTTCGTAAATATGAAAATGGTGAAGTTTTTGAAACGGTTTACTGAAGTAAAAGCTTAGTGTGCAACAGAAAAAAGAATGATGTTGCTGGGGTGGTGGAAGGAATTGTTGCATAAGGATGCACAAGGCACAAGAAAATATCGAGTTACTCAGGCGGGAATCACTAAACAATGATTCGAGAAAGACAACAAACAAATGACCAATAGTTGAATGTTTTTACAAGAGTGCAAGAGCAAAGTCACAGTGGAATTAATGATAAAGGGCTTAGATTGTACAGTGGTCGCTTACATTACACATCACATATTGCCAGTGATATTTAACATTGCTAAAATTATGTTGAGTTTGGGGCATTGGTTTTATATAGGCTATTATTTTATTTTTATATTTTTCAACAAATCTTCCTGTTTTTATTGCAGATGATTTTTTAAACAATTCTAAAAATGAAAATCGGAACTATAAATTATGTTTAAAAAATAGAATAGTTAGAATAATAAATAAAATTTAAAAAGATCTCAAGCTTAAATATCACACTACTGTATGTTGCATGTGGCACTTGGTAACATATGCCTTTTTATTAATGAATTTTCGTTCTTGAAATACATATTGCTAAGAAACTCTCAAATCAGCTTAATAAAAATAGCTTCTTCCATTTGGTCGTAAGTTGAATTATGAGCGAACACTGTATTGTCAGCCAAAATCAAAAATTCTAACTATTTAATAAAAAAAACGACGGGCAGCATTAACAGGAATGGTTTGTTTTGTTGCTTGCAACCAGCAAGACTCCTAAAAGACGCGACGCGTTTTGCTGCGAAACGAGCAAAGCGTCTGAGTGCCGCACAGCATGACAAAACGCATAGCTCATTTTTCATGGCAAGCTGCACTTTTGAAACATTTCACTCAGCAAAGGCGAAGACAGAGCACAGCACTGAGAGCATAATGCAGCTAAGTAGCAGAGGGGTTTGTTGGTCATTGGTGGCGAAACCGTAACGAGTTGCATAAGAAAGCAAAGACGTCGAAACGAAACAAAAATAAAGAAGAAGAAGTAGCACGTGACGACAACAACGACTACATCGACGACACTGAGGCAACACGACAAAAACATAGATGAAGAGAAGTAGAGAAAAAATGCACCAAAACGTTCACAAAACAGTACAAGATTAATTGATTCCACTCGGTTGCACAATGTGCTTTTGCAAATGCATAAAGCACTTTCCTTTTGGGTTCGCAATAAGTGTTGGCCGGACGGTGGGGTGGGGGTTGTTCTCTATGCAATATCTGCTTGTCAATTTTGAGTTGAGCGCTCGAGCGTTTGGTCGACATTTAAGCTTTGCTTGACAGAACTGTACTTGGCCGTCTGTAAAATGAAGATGCAATTATAATACGAACATAACTAAGACTTGGGCAATGGATTTGCACTAAGAAGACTCAAAGGCATTAAGGCTAATGCGGCTTTAAGCAAAATCAGTTGAGAGTTACGAGTGAACAAATTTAAAGACAATTTCGTTTTGGTATTTAAACAAAACAGGTTAAAATAAAAGAAAAGCTTAAAGACTTTGTTGATAATAAATTAAATCAAAAGATTATTTATTTGTCAAAAATTCAGCAAGCGAAGGTTGAAACAATTTTATTGAATTATCATTTTAAGGAAAGAAATGTTTTTTCATGATCCTAATTTCAATAAATTTCAATTTCAGGCGAGTTCACGCCTATGTTTTAATTGAATATGATTGCACTCTATCCACATGCCAACACCAGTTCGTATATGTTATATAGTTTTAGCGATAAATTCGTTATTGTATGTCGCTGGGCTACAAACGAGTAATATAGACATCAAAATTTACGTTCCTAACTCAAGAGACAAGAGGCAATTTAATTTTTTCCCAAAATAGCTTCTGTTTTTACCTCTCACCCAAAAACAATGTTGTGGGTAACGGATAAATAAAGTTGATCCGTTTAAAATAACGAAGGAATTTCGTTTCTATCTCTTATAGTTTCTGAGATCGACGCGTTTATACGATACGTGTTCAAAAATGAAAAATATTAAATAACTACAAATATGGTGCTGAGTAATAATAATAAAAATATTTAAACAAAAAAAATTTCAAATAATAATGTGCATAAAAAAAAAACCGTGCCCAGTCAGCATTTAATGGCAAAGCGTGAAATGAAATTAAAAGTTAAACATTTTTTATATGGAGTGGAAATTATAAATGCGTAGACTATTAAAATGTAAATGCAGCTGAATTTATGTGGCAGCAGACTGTTGCATACTTTAAGGGGCAACTGTTAAACGCTGTGAAAATAGCGGCTGTTGATATTAAAAGCTTTATATAATTACTAACAATTAAATAAATGCCGCTTAAGCGGCAACTTTTAAAGCCATGCCAAGGTATGCTCTCCATTTATATTTATTTTACCTCTGTATTTTATCTTTTTCATTTAATTTCATTTTTTTTTTTAACTAAAAGCAATTAAACATTTTGTCACTTCAGAATGCTGACAACCGAAGCTGTCAAGACAGAAAACACGCAACCAACAACGCAAAACCACAAACAGACAAGTGCAACTAACCCAGCACTAAAATGATTCTTGTATATAAATAAATACAAACATATATAAATTCAAGCAGAGATTTTTTAACCACAAAAAGTACACACAGACACACACACACACACGGATACTAAGAGAAACAACATTTAACAGTTAAGTTAAAACTAACTTAGTAAGAACTAAAAGTGTACAGTAGCAACTTGGGGTTTCTTTATAAGTACAAATTTAGTTTGCTTCTTTTTCGATTTTGTCACACAAAATTTTAAATGCAAAAGTAACCACAAAAAATATAACAACAAAAAAAAAATTTAAAAAAAATATATAAAAAAACTTGTCAAACTTGTTGACTACTTTTCGACTGCTATGAGTGAAATGGCAGCAACAGCAACAATGACGGCGACGTCGACGTTAGCGACATCTTGCGGTTGTTGTCAAAAGTTTTTGGCTGCTGTTGCGGCTTCTTTTACTTTGGCTCAGTGCAACTTCAACTTCAACTTGACTTTAGCTCAGTTTCCTGTACATTTTCTGTTGCAAAGCAAATTCAGTGCTGTTGCAGGCAGGCTGGCAGCCCTTAACAACAGCAACAACAACAATGCAACTACACAAGTTGAAGACTTGCTAAATGCGGTAATGCTTTGTGTTTGAAATTTATAAAGTTTTAATCATGTAAAGAATATATAAAGTGCCAAGCATAAAAAACTGCGCAAAATTTTAAATGACGTTGAGCTGTAAACGACATTTCAGTTTGATTTTGGTTATACGTGGTTGTGTGTGTTAGTGTAAACGTGCTGTGGCATTTTGGTTTCAGAGTTGTTTAGTTTATAAAATATGTTCTTATGTTTTTCTTTTATCTTTATTGCAATGGTTTTAGAGACGACAAATTTGTTTCAAGAAAATTTATTACTTGCTCTAAGCTTCTAAGAAAACGATCATAGAAAGAGAAAATATTTTAACATTGAGTAAGTAGTCAAATACGCCAATATCAAATATAACGATTGTCAATGTATATCTAAATAAGTTAAAATAAATATTATAATTCAAATTTTGGTTCAACTGTAAAACTTGGATTTGCTGGACAATCGATTTGTTGGAAATTCTAGTTATTATAAACCTTATTTCAAATAAATCAAAAATAGCAATAAAAGTCAGCACCGCCTTCTTGTTTATTAGAAACTTCACCGCCCCATCCGTTTTAAACGAAACAAAGTTTCACAGAATTCAGGCTTCGATCATCTTCAAAGCTCCTTACTGAAACCATAACTGGGTCTACGTTCAAGAGATGGTTCAATAAGCTACACTCAAATTATCTTCCAACCATTCAGTCACGATTCTATCATCCTACTTGACACATGATTCTTTTAACTATCTTCGTCATTTTGTAAATTTTTCTCAACAATATTTTATAGTACCTAAGCTGATTTATGTTCTTCCTTATTTCAAATAAAAAACTATAAAAATATCTAAAGAAATATATATTTTTATAAGACAGGAAAATTAAGCAAATTTCTACCGTACTTATACCACATCTGCCACACATCTGTATATTTTTCCGCTAATCAGTTTCATTTGCTTGTCGCTCGTTCCCAAACAAAACAATGCAAAGGAACCAGTGACCAGTGCCTTGATATGCCTTTAAGACAAATAACAAAATTCAGTTACTTAAGCCCTTAAGCCCCATTTCAGAATCCATCATAACTTGAGTAACTGATTTTTTACGTATATATTACGACACATAAATTGAAAGCCGAACATGACTATTTCGAGGTCTTTATCAAAGCTTATTAATAATATATTGTGTAAGGTCTGTGCGAACTGCCCCTATTAAATTTTTAAAATATCTCAACAAACCTTACAATTCGTCCAGAAATTACACCCCTCGAGGCGTGATAAATTTTTAGTCACTTCCAAAATGAATGCTAAATTTTTTTGTTGTTTCAATAAGTTTCATTTTATGTTTTAAGCCATAAAATTTTATTTTTTTTTAAATGTTTCAATATAACAACTTGAAACCAAGTATTCAAAGAACTTTAATTGTTTAAGTTGAACAAATCACAGTTTAAGTCATGTTTGAGCCACTCGCACCTAAACAAATCCACGAATATCAATGAGCAATGAAATAAATATTACATATTGTTAATACTGTTGAAAGACTGCTACTTCACTCCCTTCCTGGAACACTCTTTTGCTTTCAACAATTTGTAACACGAGCCATTGGATTTTTGTGTGTTTGTCAGTTGACGTTTTGTGCTTCAACAAACTACAAGCTTCAAGCTTCAGCTCAACACGCTCGCCACAGTCCACTCAACGCATAAAATCCATTTTCAACTGAACAGCCATTTGAGAATATGAACACGCCCACATTTTTAGCTGCTGCATTTGTCTGATATTTCAACGAAATTTTACCAAAAATACTTTACCATTTTATAATCCAATTTTATGCACTTTTGAATATGCAAATAAATTATTTTTGTGCAAACAAAATGCAATGCAAAAACAAAAACAAGAACAATAATAAAATAACAAAAGCTCAAAGATTTTTATTCCAAATTGAAAAATTTTCGTGTTGTTGGTTTTTGTGTTGTTATTATTTATGTTTTATAGTTTTATTCACTTTTTTTATTATTACATTGCATTATTTTGCTTTGCACTCAACTCTAAAATATCTGGAAATATTTTGCGTTTACCATTATGCGATTTTATTTGTTGATTGAATTGTTCATGGCGTAAGCAATTATTTATATAAAAAATGCAATGAACACAATTATATATGCAGTCAAAAATTTATGCTATTACACTAAACTTATTTGTGCTCGTTATGTTGTTTGTTTGGTTAGTTTGTTGCCAACTTTCTCCTCCCCATCAATTCAGCACTAAGCCGCTGTTATTGCCGCGAGTAGATTCAATATAATTAGATACTTTGTGTGAATGAAGCACAATTCCAAAATTAGTTGTTATTGTTACAAAACTAAACACATGTATACTTGTGAAAATATATTTTTACTTTGGGCTATGAAAATTAAATGAGAAATATGGCTAATTATTATATTTGGCATTTTAGGCTAATTTACGACACTTGCGTGTTTGAAGCACTTTGCGCTATAATCATATTTTGAATGACTGTTTTATTTTGATAGTTATAAAATTTTAATTATCGTTGTTGAGTTCATTATTTTGTTATTTTCTGACCTAAAAACAAAAATTTTAATCAATAAAGATTCTTTTTCTTGCTCTGATACTCTGTAATGAACTCTACAGATATGCAAAGACCTTGTGCCCTTTGATAGCATTGAGTACATAATTGAAGTCATGACTAAAGTATTCTTCATTTATTAGCCTCCTCTCCTACGACGTGCCAATTAATGAATAGGAGATTGTGGTGATGTCATTTGAAATCTCTTAATTCAACACTGCTCCCGTCTTATACCATCTATTAACAGTCTACTTTCAAATTTTGAGTAAACGGAACCATTTATTTTTCACTGTCATTAAAAGAAGATCTCGGCACACGTTCACACGAAGAAGCCCACTTTTGTTCCTTTGTCTCTGGAGTGGTGTGTTGGATCCGTGATCGCCAAAGATAATGAATTGACGGATCCATCCAAGACGTCACTGACTAATCAAACCATACTCTCATTTTATCTTGTTATTTGGTCATACAATACATTAAATGCGTTTGCTTTCAACCAAAAGTCACTGCATTAAGATCATGAGGTTGTAAAAAGATCGTTAGGAACCCATTGGTAGCATTTGCAGCTCAGAACAAATGGTTGGCCTAAACAAATATATAGTCTACTTATTAATACTTTGTTAACTTATTATATTAAACTTAACTATGAATATTTTCCAATAATCTCTGCAACTCGTATGCTAATTTGGTACCATGGCTTTATAAGCCTCAGACCGACCTTATCAGAATAAATTTATGATGAAGCCAAAATCTTAAAAAAAAATATTTCGTGAAATCAGTGAAATTTAAGAAGATGATTTAAGTTAAATGAAGCAGTATTTCATTGTATCGACAAACGTACGAGTAAATCAACAAATAATACAAAGTCTTTCTCAAATATTGTTTTTCGTGCAATGAACTCATGGCTTCATGATTCTATAAAGCATTAATAAGCCGGCTTAAGAACAAACAGATTCCTTAGTTGTTGTATAATTGTTTTTAGTTATGTAAGAAGAACGAAAAAAACTATTAAGAACAAATAAGTCAATCACCGAAACAAAGACGCACGCACAAAATCAAAATGTTTGCCTCAACCATTCAATTAAATAAATTCCGAAAAGTGTACAAAAACGCCGACAAAGAAGCCTTGCAGTGATAAATGAGGGGTGTTAAACGGCATTTAATATTTCCACGAATTGGTAATAATAAGGACCACTCACACAAGCACACACACACACACGCACACACATATATACACACACAGGCAAAAAACACAAAACGATTTTGCTGCTGCGCACATTGGCATTGATGATATAACAACTCAAAAACCAATTCAACTTAAATTCCACTTAAATAGAGACACTGGCACAAAATCCTGGCACTCAGCGCTCAAATCAGTCCATGTGTATAAGTATATGTGTGTATCTGTGTGTGTGTTTGTAAGTCAAAAACAGTTTAGTTTATGTTGAATGCGAAATCAACGCTCATCTCGTCTCTCATATTGTTTGTCGTGGCGTGGCATGTCCTGCAGTGCCAATTTGTGCGCTCCAACCGAGCCAGACACTTAGAGCTAATGGTTTTTACGTTGACTCGAACGGACGACGGCTTATAAATAAATATGTACTTATATATATATGTGTGTGTGTATGTATTTGTGACTGGCAACGTCACAGTTTGCCAGCGTTTTTGTCCTTTCGGCTATTGGCACTGCTGTGTCAATGCTGAGCTCTGGCCTCACAACGCATACAAATTGGCAATTTTATTAGCACATAAATTAGTAAAAATAATCAATAAGCAATGAGCATTGAGTTGTTCGTGAAATAAATTCAATTTATGTGCACACAAGGAAATACGCAAAATTTTTTTGGACGATCGGTTCGTTCATTCGGTCGTTCGTCCTTCAGTACAGAAGTCAAGAATTTCAACTGCTGTCGATGTCATGCTGCATAGCGCGCATATTTCTGTGTTTAAGGAATTTCAGCGCTTTTGGTCAAAACGGTGGTGTGAGCATGGTCGTTGCCAATAATGGCAATTACGTACAATTTCAGAAATTTTCAATTAACGCAAGCCAGGCAGAAAAATGTTAGCCACGCCTGCAAGTATACTACAAAAAAAAAACTGCACCAAAACCTAATTTAATGTCTGCTTGCATCGCAGCATATTTCAGCCCACATTTCTTTTACCTTTCTTACTTGTATATACAAAACAAAGTAGAAAACTGGAAGTATAAAAAGTAATATAGCAAATGTGGCTTATTTTCAGTGTGCTACCATGAACATTGCATAGCATACTTTCTGCTTTTGAGCGTAGCTTTTTAACAAGCTGAACCTCAAAAAGTTTTGCGCTCAAGTATGAATGTTTGCTGTTGCTAATTAACTCGTATTGAAATGTTGCTAATTGTGCAAAGTTTTCGATTTTTGGTTTTTCAACTTATGATTTTCTTTTTGTCTCAAGCTGCCAAAAAGTATGCAATTATTTTGGTTATTTACACGAGTGCATTGATTCGATACACAATATAACGAGAAATTGAAGTGAGAAATTAATACTGAAGTGATTTTTTTTATTAGCTTATTTCAAAATGACCAATAAACTTTACGAACAACTGTAATCACTTAAAAAATCATACTCACATTCTTAAAACCTTCTTGTCGTTTCAGGTAATTTCAACTGAAAGCCACAACAATATGGCCGCACTTATAACAAAACATAACATTACATGAAATGCCGCCATTTTACAGTGACTTGTTTGCTGATGAAGACATTTTTCTTATTCTTACAAAACTTGCAATGTACAACGTCATTGCCGCTTAACCATTTTACTTTATACAAAGGCAGCAAAAAAATAAATCAACAACACAACAAACTGAAGCAATCTAAGCGAAACTTAAGCGAAGTCAGCATCGATTTGAGCTAAGTAGAGTTGCACACAACTGAGATGTGTTGAGCTGAGCTGGACATTTTCCACGAACCAAACGAACGACTTAGCCAAGCAACGAAGCGCCTTCAATGTTCAACATACAAAAAACCCATTCGGAGTGCCACTCAAGTGCCACTTTTTATAATGCGGCACAAAAGAAAGAAAACAAATTTTATGCGGCTTTACGGCATCTTTAGTGGTCAATACGATGTACGGCCAGGGAATAAAGTGCGCCGAATGAGGTTGCAAAGCTATGAAATACTGCTATTGATGAAACTGACAGGCCAACAAAATGACAGACTTGTTGACTGACGCACTCACTGCCAGACTAACTGAATGACGGACTGACTGACTGACTGGCTGGCTCACTGGCTTAGGCAGTGAGTGAAGCGTGCCTTATTGAGTGCTGCTTGATTTTTTTCCTCTTTTTATCATCATTTTGTTTTCTTTTCCTTTGCCTGCTTTCATGTTAAATTATGTAAAAATGTAATTTTCATAAAAAGTCGCAACGTTTATGTAAGTACAAAAACAACAATAACAACAACAACAACATAAATCATTTGCCAAGTGCAAAATGGCATTTGATAGGAAATTGAATAAAAATGAAAATGTTGTAAAATGTGCGCACATAAAAATAACTTTAGTTATTTTTTTTCAAGAAAAAAATAATGGCCTAAAGTGATTTGATCGAATTTTGAAATGAAGTTAACACAACACTTTCTTAATCAGATTGTTTTGCTATTCAATGACAAGAGAAATGTTGCGAGTTTTATATACTCGTATATAGTTTCTAACTGCCTGTAGAATCCCATTTAGTACAGCAACTTAAAAAAAGTTTACTCATAGCAAAAACCTTGAGCTTAGTGATGTGACTTACAAATGCTCCGTGTCTTAACCATAGAATATGATTCAGGTTCAAGTATAACCGAAACGACACATTTCACGTTTTAAGCTGTTAAAGATAGATAGATAGTTTTTTGTTGTTAAAGATAGAGAGCGGAAATATGAAGAATTGTCTTATTCTCTTATTAAGTATATTCAATTATATGCAATTATAGAAAGTTTCCATAACCATTTATATGCCGATCAACGCCAATTCATTTTTTAACACAAAATTATACAAGGAACTTTAATTTTCAAAGATGTGCAAATGTCACCCAAATGATTTGATACATGTTTTTTAAGCTTCAACGAACTCTAAGTCAACTCAAGAGCAAAAGTAGCTTCTAAACGTCTTCCAATTCCAATTTGTTATAGAGCCAGTAATGCTTTCAAACTACATTCAACTTTTACGAAAATGTCACTGATTGAAAGCACACCTTTCATCTTTGTCTCTTTTACTTATCCAATTGACTTTTCACCCATCAAAAGCCATTGACGTTTTGATGAACTTTAAGCCACTGCAAGCAATTTCAAGCACGTAAACATACGACTAACTCCATTACAGGACACACTGTGTGCGCTCTGACTACTTTGAAGTTGTTGCTTCAGTCACTTGTTAACTAACTGAACTGTATGTATGTGTGTATGTTAGTAAGTACGACAACAACTGCTCATGTTTACAAGCACTAATCTTTCATATCAACAAAAACACAAAAAAAACAACAAAAATGTGTCCGAAATCAATGAACATGAAACGGCGAAAGGTGGGCGTACAATGAATGTGTCCTGCAAGACGAAGGACAAAGCCGTGACGACGACAACGACGACATTGATTATTTGAGCGGAAATCAAAATAAACAAGAACCAAAACCAAAAAAAAAACTCTGTGAAATAGTAAAAAAAAAAAGTAAAATCTTGAGAAAAAAACAGAACTTCAAGCCAAGAAGTTGATGAAACGTAATCAAGGTGTTTGAACTCGTGTGCCAAGGACAACAAATGGTTGACAAAAGCAAAATTATACGAGGCAAATATAACTAAGAGATACAAAACAGAAACAAAGAAGCTGAAAAAAACAAAAAAACAATAACTACAACAGCAGGAAACTGTCACAGACAGACGGAGTCACACAAGCAGGTCTGATCTTTAAGGGCGAGTCCTGACGCATTTGGGCCAATTTACTTTCACCTACAAACCGAATTGTTTTTTTTTTTGGTTTTTTTTTTGTCTTTTCCCTTATTTTTGTTGCCCTTGGACGCGCTCAAACGTTTACAACCATTTGACACAATTTGACTTTTGACATGACGACGAACTTTGAACTAATCTATTTGTATTTGTTTAACTTTGTAACGATTAACTTGAAGTTGTCACAATGTGTGTCACAACGCACCTTTTTTTGTTTTTGTTTCTGTTTTTGTTTTCGTTTTTGTTGTTGCGTCAATTGGTTGTGTTTGCTGTGTATCTGGTGCCCTCATATTATCGGCAGGTGTGGTAGACAGGAAACTCGTGCTTTGATATGGGTTTGTATATCTTCGTTTGTTTGTGTGTCCTTTTTTTTTGCCAGGAAATGTTGAAATAACAACAACAAACACAAAAATTGCTGTTTTTGAATGTGCCTGTTTTGTTTGAGATACATTTGTACCTAACACTTTGTCTGATTGGGTGTGTGATTGTGTGCGTGTTTATATTAGAAAAGTCAACGTGCACATGTCAACGACTTGACAATACAAATGACAAATATGTGTTTTTGGTGCTAAAAATACATATATTTTTTTTGAAAAAAGACACTAACAAAAAATAATTTATAGCTAACATAAGCATAACATGAATAAACAGAAGTTTTCTTAGGTCATATCAAATATCAAGTTTCTCCAGACCAAAAGTATGTAACGCCTAGAAGGAGGGAAATAAGACTCCAGAATGTGTATAGAGATGATCAGAACGATAGGTGAAATCGATTAAAACTTGTTCGCCCGATAAAAGTAAAAGGGATAAAAACATAACCGTCCGTGTTTCTGCTCGAAAACTAAAAGAGCAAGGGACATCAACGGGATATTTACTGAAGACCAAACTATCTGTCAGCTTTGAAGCTTGATTACAAATAATTATTATAAAATGATTCCATGATATAGTAAATATATACAGTAATCAGCCCACAGAATTATTATCAGAAAACTGGGGAACTTGCAGAACTTTTTTTAAACATCACTTCTGAGAATGTTTGTATATCAAGTGACACCGGTTATTAAATATATCGAAAACTTGTTCTATAAACAAAGGAACCTTTATAAAACATATCCAAAAGAGTATTTGCAAACTTTTGTTTTAATATTTGTGTTCAAGTTACCGATTTCAAAATAAGAAATTTAATGCAAATGTCAAAGTGGTTGCAGCTCATATCAACCATGAAGGTGACGACCACAAATTTGCTGCGCTTTGCTTGGCTAAAGTCTTTACGCGAAAAGATCATCACTTGTAGGTTAATGACTGTTTTTCGATTGTCTTTGATAGAAACAAAAGTTCATATTTACAGTCTCTTTGCGCGGTCTCAAGCTACTAAGTAATCCAATGATGTGCGCCGTCCATCAACCCCAAATCTGTCGCAGCGGCATTAATCCATTGTACATCAGCTACTGCTGCCGTTGCCACACCTGTAGTTTCTGCCGTTGTGGCTGCTATTGTTCCTGCTGTTCCTGTCATATCCAAGCAACAAATCGTGGTGATGGACAATTCAAGTCAAGGCAGTCAAACAATAAATTTCAGTGATTTTCAAGGCTGAAGTATTTTTTACAACCAATGACGCATTTGAGAAGCACAAATCATCCTTAAATTACAAACCGTTTTTACACAGACATTTCGTAATATAAATTTGTATATACTTACATACTTCGCTTCAAAGCATCGCTTTCCAATTTCGTGTAAGAGCATGAGTGAGTGTCTGCGTGAGTATCTTATTCAACGCTCAATTGTCACATAATTTTCGCATAAATTATCAAATGATTTCGCATTGCCTAGTAATGCATAAGTACGCGTTTTATCAATGCTTTAATTTCGACAAAAAAGCAAAGGAACATCGTTTATCTGCGTAGGAATAGCAGGAAAGAGACAACCCTCACAAATGTTGCCCCCAACTGCCAAAGTACGCCAAAAGTAATAACAAAATACAATTTATTACTTAGATACGATACACCAGTGCGTGGTGTAAGACAGAATGAGTGAATATTTTTGGCGCATTAACGCGCGGCCGCCATTTTACATTTTCCGACCAACTGATTTTAGTGCAGTAGCGGCTGCGGGATTTAACAAGGGCAGGTTCGCTTAGAAATCAAAGAAGTGTCACCATTTTTTTAATAGCTCATGCTAAAATTTAAATTTTAAACTGGAGTTGTAAACAATCGCAGAACATTTGAATCGAAGATTTTTGGGTTTTTAACCGTCTAACAGGATATAAAAGCAAGGGAGTTAGGATAGGATCTCTTGTTGTGTCCACTATATCATTTTATTTTAATTTATTTTTTTCAAACTATTCTGTTCAAAATAAAATGCTTGCTCTTAAAAGATTATCGACTCACAGTTCTCACAAATTATTTCGAAAAAATGATAATGAATTTATACAAATTAAAAAAATTACAGATATAAGTTTTATTAATACAAAATATTTCAAATTTATTTATATTATTATTACTTTTTTTATAATTTGATAATTTTACTTTATTAATACAATTTATGGAATATATTCCTCAGAATTAAGTCTGGGTTTAAAATAACTTGTGTCGCATAAGTATTCAAACAGCGCCTTATACAACACTCAACCGTCTCTGCGGCCACAATCGAATGAGGTAATTATGTGTCGCGAGCGCACCCCAGAGACTACTGCGACTAATAGCAACAAATTAAATGAAGACAATTAGAGAGCTAATTATGGTTTTCAACTGATTACTTATGCAAAATAACCAAACGCTGCCAATGTCAATGACGGTGACATTGACGGTGATGTTGACGTTGACGTTGAATTTTCAATGTTAAAAGCCCAAAAGAAAACTAAACCATGTTTGTCTGACTTCAAGCCAATGCCGTACAATAATCAACTACATGAAAATGACAGCGAATCAAGTGTGATGCTTTAATTTTCCACATGACAAAATAAGCAATTAATGTCATCATAAATTCATAAACCTTTTGTAATTTATTTAAACGTTTGGTTCGACAAGACTCTGTAGTGACCAATATGGTGAAGCAAAGGGGAAAGACCCTGAACCGCTACAACATATTACATATAAATAATTTTGACAACTCACTCTTTCTTTCACTCGTGTGTAGCTAATTTGTTGTATTTTTCAAGTGAATAATTTTACAAACACTTTAAGCTGGGAATTAAAACTCGCACTCACACAGCGCGTGTGCGCCATATTGTTTAGACAGGCGTGGACGTTGCCAGTAGCAAAATGGCCGACACTGAGTGAAATTTGCGCTTGATTATGTTTCACTTACAGGCACAAATAGCTGTGCCACAAGTAAAATTCAACCGCACTAAAGTAGGCCAAGAGCGTGTCACAAGTTGAGGCTGTGCGGCCGTGTATTGCATTAGAGTCGCTGCCGACGTCGCTAAGCTCAACTAATAGCAACCATAGCTCAACATTAGCGCACGGCATTAATAATCCTTTTAACAGCATATTACAGTTGACTGTAAATTTATTGACATTTTGTCGGGGATTTAGTTTAGCCAATGGACAGACGCACAGACAGACATACCGACAGACTGTCATAATTATAATCAACATTACCAGTTTTGAACTCGTTGTCCTGCTGTGTGTGTGTGTGTGTGTCTGCCCTCCTTTTGAGTCTCGTACACAACGTTGTTGTAATCAACTGTTGAGTTACGTCTCTATTAGTGTGTGCAAGTATCTCCCGCCTATTAGTGTCAAACTAATTAATAGACCGTCACAATTAAGAAATCTCAAATTCAAAGACACTGTCACTAATACGCGTTTAATAACTTTCATGCTCATTCAAGTGCATAACTAATAAAAGCTGAAGGTTCCACTTGCTGTGTTTGTATGCTTCTATTGAATGCCTCCTTGTGCATTCATATAGCAATAATGATGTTCGGTGCTAGTAATTTCACATTATGATAGTTTTAGCCTCAAGACAAAGACGGTGTGATCAAGTAGAAGTTCAAAGGTAAGCACGCAAAATGAATTGCAAATTCACTGAGTAATGTTTTGACATATCTGTCAGCTTTAGTAGCAAAAACAGACACAATTGCATTATTGATTTGTTAAGTTGACTAATAAAAAAGTAAAACTATGAATAGTGAAAGATATGTGTAAAAAATATGCGAAGCTGTTATGATGTGAGTTATTTTGCAAAAGTTTTCTTAAACAGCTTTTAAACAAGTAATAGCGACGCGACAATTTTCCTATTATTTTACTGACGAGTAAATGAAGAAATTATTAAATACTAAAATAGCAAGCTTTAATTTTAATCTACTTTTTCTAGGGGTACTAATAGTATTAGAAAATATATTAATATTGATTAAATAATAAGTTCCAAAAAGTTTCAGAAGGCAAACACAATTAGTTTTCGATGATTTTATTCTCGAAAGCGATTGATATAAAAATTTAATATGTTCTGGTATTCGTTAGGAGCTTTTAAGAAAAAAAAATTATTTCTTAATCATTCAATTATGATACTATTTTATTTTCAAGCCTTATATATTAGCCTTTATTTTTGGGATCCTCTACCTCTTATTTGGTTTTGGCATTTTTAGCTCCACACAACCAACTGTCTCAGACCGCTGTTCAAACACCGAAGCTCACATACATTGCCCCTAAATGAAACTTTAATTACCACAACCAAATGTTCATTAAAACACACGTATTTAACTTGTATTTTATTAAAGACTGTATTTGACTCTCCTCCATCCATACTAGCAAAGCTTTCTTCCAGTCCTTTAGATTTATTGATTTCTTGTTGGTTGCACGCAACAACACGATATTTAAGAGTTTTTTGTTTTTCAATTATTTTTATTTTCCACTTAACACTTTTATTTAAGCTGTGCGCTTATCAAAAAACTTTCAGTTTATGATTATTGGCTTAATTGAAGTTGGAAGTTTGCAGATAATGTACAATAAAATCATATTTAAAATTATTTTACTGTACAAATAAATAATAAAATTGTTGCTGCGCTAAAGTTTATTGTTGTTGATGCTGGCGATTAACTGGCTTCAAGGCAATTAAGTGGAGCAATTGTGCGTGAGCATCAAATAACACTTATAGCCATGATTTATATGATAATTTTCAGATTTTCAAAAAGATACAAACACAAACAACTCCTCAGTTATAAAAAACGAATAAAACTGCTTAGATACCAATTGATACACAATTACGGAACTCGATAAATAGTATGGGTGGTATAGTGAAGTGTGGCAAGCAGTAAAAGTGGTCACGATCGACAAAACAGGAAGCAGCAGTCACGTGAACATTCGTCGTGTTTGTGACTTTATAATACGATGAGGGCACATTCGCCATCATAGCTTCAGTTAAATCAGCAGATACAGTTTCCGATTAAGAACTTACTTGCTCATAAAAATCGGTATTCAGTCTCATGTTGAAATGTTTAGAGTCTTTATTCAATTGTCTACGGTTTAACAATTTATTCATTTGTGTATTTTTTTGATATATTTTTATTACATAACAAATTTAAAAACAAACAACAAAATCATGACAGTTAAAAATATTTCACAAAACACGTTAATGCACACGCCACAATAATTATTAATAACTTAATAATTTTTTTTTTTATTTTTGCCAATCAAATTTATTGTAATACACGCCCACATTTGTATTTAAATACAGACTAGCGCTCAGCATTTACCTGCGTCATTATATTGACTTATCAATTCAATAACCAACGTCAAAATTGCCGCGATTTCCTGGCCACAGAAACCAGATTTGTGCATTTTGACAATGCTAGAAAAAGTGCAACCGCATTGAAACTGTTTTCATTGAACACACAATGGCACAAAAGCCACTTTCGATAAACAAAAAAAAAGTAAATGAAAAAACCATTCATACAACAGCGTCATAAAAGCATCATTGCGTGCATTTAGGCGCGGTTGTAAAATATTTTTTTTTCCTCAGATATTTTTCTTTTTTTTTATTTATTTAAAAAAACGTTATTTAAAATGCAATCAATCAACAACAACAAAAACACGATTACGCAAAATCGAAATTAATTATTGTGCTTATTTCAATGTCGGAAAATGAATAAAAAGTAAGCACAATTAAAAAAAACGTGAACGTTTTTGTTTTATTTTAAGCGCGTTTAAAATTTTATTGCTAGACGGAAACATGACAGGTCGCGGTTTCAATTTTATTTTTTGTTTTGTAACTTTTTTATTTTAATTACGTATTAATTTGTCGCGTTGCATTGTTGCACAACAAGAAACACATTAAATATTAAACAATAAAGCCTTGATTAATCATGAAAATAAAATGCAGATAAATATTTAATAAGTTGAGTAAATTTCGCTGCTCAATGAACGTTTCTCTTTTTTTATGTATTTACAAAATTTAAATATAAAGCACGTTGATTATTATTCTTTGGATTCTGACAAAACTCACAAATAGTCACAGGCGCGTTGTAGTGAAGAATCGTTGTGACTATCAGCAAGAAACAGCGATTCCAGCTGGACAGAATTATCTTATGTCCACCAAATAAACTTCTCACTACTTGTAACCTTATTTGACCCGTTGTTAGTGACAAGAATCACTTGAATCATAAAATTATTCTTGTGACTCACTGTGACTTTATTTTAATTGTTTGACTTTATGTCGGTCGAAAATATAATTGAATGTCCAGATTATCGAAGAACTACTGAAGTTACACTAAATTTTGAGGAAGTTTTGATGATTCTCAAAATATGTAGTAATAGTTTATTTGGAGTATGGAATATTTTTAACATATTTGTTAACCAAATCAAACCGTATCTTCTGCAATTTTCCATCGACTAGTGATACTAATTGTAGTACTAACTTGCTATATTTGACCATTGATTTGACTGCGACTGAAGTAAAGAAATTTTAAAATTACGCCAAAATAATTCATACTTCAATCAAACAATTTGGCAAATAACCATATTGATTATCCTTGTATTTTAAAACAATTACTGATTGATCAATCGTTATAATTTTCAGATAAATGATTCTGTTTCTTAACAACAAATATTATCAATATTAGTTTCAGGTCTGCACATTGCTGTATGTATGTTAGTACCTAATTTGTAAATATTTAATAACTTATTAAAGGCATATTCAATATTGATTAAATAATTTGTTCATTGTTATTATATTTTTATAAATAAATAAGTAGTGTTAAATGTGATAAATAAGTAGAATCCGTGCTAAGAAGAAGTTCGGAAAAGTAATTTAATCTTGCATTTAAATTGAAGCTTCTTTGCTAATAAAAACAAAAGGTGTTGTTTTTTCGAAACTTTACTAATGCCGTCTCAAAGCGCTTCAAAGCTTGACTTGACTTTTACTTGAGGCAAGCGCAGCTTATCCAAAGAGTTTCGTTCACTTTGTCTTTTCATGGAAAATGAAAGAAATCTTTGCACACATTATTTAATAAAAAATTGCATTAACGCCGTCACAAACAACAAAAACAACAAAAAGGCCAAAATATACACTCAGCGTTTGTGCACTGAAAGCGGTAACAGGAAACGGAAGCAGATGCAGAATTCAGGAGAAGCTTTAGTAGACGAGGCATTAACAAGCTGACGTTGCAAAAGGACAAAAGTGTACCTCAAAAACACAACAACAAAAAACACACAGAAAAATGGCAAAAGCAAGAATATATAAAAAAAAAAATAAAGGTGGTCAACGTGTTTATGCCAAACATGAGCTGCCAACTGCCAAGAGCAGAAAGCGAGCAAGCGCAGCTTAACGTCTCAAGTGGATGCAACGGCAGCGACGGCAACAATGATGAGAATGATGATGATGGTAAAACAGCAGAATATATATTTTTTTGTTGTTGTTGCAACTTACATGTGTATGTTGCACATAATCATGTCATATAAAAACGGACAGCTTTGCTGCGGATATACTACAAGGATATATGAAAAGAGCAACGACGGCGACAACGACCGTGTTGATGATGATGACGCGACTGCGTTTCTGTTGTTGCCGCTGCTGTTGCTGCTGTTGCTGCTTGACTTTAGCCTTTAGCGGCAAGTTGAGCTGACACGTTGAGTGCTGCAACAGTCGCTGCCGCTGCCGCTGCCACTGCCACAGTCGCCAGAGCGATGCCACAACCACTATTTCTTTTACCATCAACGCCTTCACTGCTTGTTGCTTGTCGACAATGTCCGTTTACAACATTTTGAAAACTTTTCACTTTGTTCAGTGTAGCTCGTGGCTCATGGCTTGTGTCTCCTGTCGCATTCAAGCCAGCTGACTCACGTTGTGTTTGTCTGTGTCATTTTGCTTTTTTTTTCCTTTACTCTACTCAGCTCAACTCAACTCAACTCTGTTCTGTGCTGATGTCCTGTCGGCGTTGTCGACTTTTAAAAAACGGATATGTCGTACAACATCACCTGAACACGCTGTTTTGGTGTTAAAATAACAAGCGCCATATTGACTTATGAAATATTTTATGATTGTAAAAAAAAGCATACAAAAAATATCACGAGTATTAAGCCCGGCTGAACGTTATGGCGAAATTATTATTATCCTGGCAACGCACGTCCTGACAGTTGAGTTGAGCTGAGTGAGTGATTTATTTATTGTGTGCACATATTATTAAGTCGGATATCGCAAGCTGCGCGCAATAAATGTGCGGTTGAAGGATAATTCATTCTTCACACTTTACATGAATATGGCGAAAGACATGGGCTTTAGCACAGCTTCATGCAGCTCGAGACCACCCGGACTATATGCCATATTAACCAACACGCCTTTGATGATGATGGTGGTGATGCCAATGAAATTGCTTTAAATAAATTTTAAAGTAAAATTGACTGTTTTTTCTTATATTAGAAAGATATCTGTATAATAAATTTTAGTTATACCGATCGCTAAAGCAGAATTACGATATCATTTAAAAACACTTTCTACTTTCGTAAGGGAGCTATTTTCGGCTTGTCCGAAGGATGCCCAGGCCCCAACTAATTACATTACACTTACACTTAAAAAAGGCTGCTATATGAGAAATTTAAGACAAAGTGACCGTAAATTACAATAATTCCTTAAAAAGTATATTGAAGTGTCAAGTTAAGACCGCAATTTTCTAACTATTGTTTATGTCAAGACTTTTAATCATCGAAATATATTTTTTTTTATTTCAATATCTTCATTTTTAATTGTTTGAACTTGCAACCAATTGTCATGCTTACGCACTTAAGGAGCGTGAAATTACATAATTTTTTACATTTTCCGCTTTTTTGTGTTAACATTCTCTTTTGGCTTGACATTTCTGTTAGACATGCTTTGACATTTGAACTTCTGTTGCCGTAGCAAAGTTTTTTCGCGGTTTCCTTTTTCATTTGGGATCTCTTTTTTCGGATAACTTTTATTTAATTAGGGTCGACAAAGCTGACCAGGTAAGCAGCTTAAGTTCTTTCGGTTTTCAATTTGCAGTTAATAAGCAATTATCAAAGAAGTTGTACGCATAATGAGCACAACAACAACAGTTCCCATAGAAAGCATATCTAACCATCGCAAATAAATTAGAATTTAATTAAACTTGAATGTAAATTCAAAGTCCGAGTTGGATTGTATTTTTCAAATATTGTCTTCAATGTAATAAAGACGAATCCATTTTTACATTATCTTAATTTATGGATATATGTATAATGGTAAATGAATAAGTACTGAAGCTTCTCCAGGGCGTGGGCGTGATGATTACGCCCTTTAAACATAAAAAAATGAAACCTTTTTTTTCGACTGATGAGGCCAATTTAACATAAAAAAAATGCTGTGAATCTGGAGAGTTTGAATACCAGGCAAGCTTTTTCTCAATGCCTCCAAAATTTAATCTAACACATTTTAAAATTTGTTTTTTTGTGTATAAACATTTTTTTTTTGGTCCTTTTTTTTCTTATCACAAAAAATTTTTTTTTTTTTTGTCTAATAATAATCTAAAATCAATAAATAAAATCCAAATGTTCATTTTTAGTTAGAATTGTCCTAGTTTTTTTTTTTTTTTTTGGAGGTTTCATTTTCTTTTTTTTTATTTGGTTGAAAATTTTGTGATAAGCATTCATACGAAAAGTCTTTAAAATACCATTAATTTCTACACTCTTTCATTTCAAGTATTTCTAAATATATTTTATTGTTTTCTCGACTTTTCTCTCAATGGCAAAAATACTTTCCTTGAATCATTTTTATTTCCTTGTCTAGATAACTCATCTCATCAAATCTATACAGTTATGGCTCTATGGACCAGTTGCAAGGTAACTGAAAGTATTTGCTAATCGCTATTCCAGCTCCGATTGCCATTTGTTCTAAGTTCGAAGTGCTTTCAATCGTAACAAGCTTTCAAATGAATTGCTTCTGACTCACATTTTTCTTATTTTTTGTACTTTGCTGATCGATTTGAACAACAAATGTTTCTCAGCTCGCTCACTCACGCCTTTGCATATATCAATGGCATATATCGCTTTCGCTCTTTCATTAGCACTTGTCTTTCAACGCCGAAATTTACGAAACAGTTTCTCACTTCTCGCCTGTTTGCGACCTCTGTGCGCCTAATCATTTAGCAAACTGTTTAAAAAGTTTTAAATTTTTTTCCATATGTTTAAACAATTTATATGATTTTTTTCTGTATAATATAACAAAATTCCATTTTTGTTTCTCTGTTGTTGTCGACTTTTTCAAACAATACCGTTGTTTATTTGTTTTTTTATTTCGTAGTCTTTTGTTATAAAAAAAAGGCTCACAACTTTCGTACTGTTTTGACCAGGCGCACAGCCTTGGCAGGCAAAGACATTCGGTGTAGGCGTTTCGCTTGTTTTTGCGGTTTACGGTACACCCGTAAAGCTTGTGTGCCAATCAAAACGCACACAAACAACGTCACTTGGGGAAATTACGGTTTTACTTTGTACCAATATGATTAGGCTGGCAGAAATTTGCGTGTGTCATCATATTTTAATCATTTATTCATTTGCTTAGCAAGCATCTTTTTTTTTTTGTACTTTTATAAAAAGTTTTTTTATTTTGATCAATATTGATTGTTGTGACGATTTTGTTGCATATATTTTTGTCATTTTATTGTGCTTTGATTTTATATCAAAGAAGAACTAATTCAAACAATTGCATATCATAATGTGCCTCCCACTCACTCATTTCGAAGTCATTCGAATTAATTCTATGGAAATAGAACTTTAAATTAACTCATGCAGATCTCTTGTATGTTTATACATATGTACATATACATATATTAAAAGAACAATGCTTATTCGCTTTGAAATTATACAGTCGGTCAGTGTTTATTGAAATTTGACAGTGTGTTGATAACAGTAAATGTTTTGGATTTATTGTTAGTCGTTCTATTTTGCTTCTTTTACAATATTTTTTGTTGTAACTATCAAAAGAAAGAAATAAAAAGCATGCTAAGCCATGCGTATGGATGATGTTTCGGTCGACGAATGTTTCTGGATGTTCGTGTTTGTTCACAGAATAAGTTTTGTTGGTCTATGAAGAGACAGGTGAGGATCGTTTGTGTGCAGAACTGTGTAAACGCAATTTGAATTTGGATGAGCAGCTCATACAAAAGAATTGGTCCGTAAGGCAGTTGGAAGATGTTAAATTTTCCGCTGGGTAGACTTAGGCAATACTCTTACATTCTTACACTCTTGCATGGCTTTGCAAAAAATGCATATAAATGGCACTACGCTTTGTTATACCGCAAACGGCAAAACAAATTCTCAGAGAGATAATTATAAATTACGCTCATTAAGCAAAATGGTTGTTGTTTTTTCTTGTTTCAAGGTTGCCGGTCACTTATTTTGCGCTCTTCTCTCTGCTTTTTTTTTCTTTTTACCGTAAACTGACTTGCTAGCGCTTTGTTTGGACTTACACTTTAAATTTAGAATTTTAAAATGTTGTTTGGTTTTAATTTAATGCTTTTGGCAGCGGCTACCTATATGTTGTACTCTTCACGAATTGAAAAGTATTATAGGTTTGTCACGAAGTTTGTAACACGCAGACGAAGGCGTGGTCGACTATACAAAGTATATCTATTCTTGATCAGGATCACAAGATGAGTTGATATACCCATGTCCGTCCGTCCGTCTGCCTGTATGTGTGCAAACTCCCCCCTCAGTTTTAAAGTTATCGACCTGAAATTGTGCACAGACTCTTGTATTTTATTACGATGACACATTGGTCGGAACAAACAAGATCGGACCACTGGAACTGGTAGCCACCATATGAAAAGAACAAAAAAAGTTTTGCAATCGTTGTTTTATGTTTCTTAAGATAGAGTGCTGAAATTTCACAATTATTAATATAGCGTAATCAGACCAAATACCTAAAAGTTTCATTGAGATCGGACAACTCGAACTTGTACCTGCCATACGAAATGAAGAAGAGGAAGAGAAGAGAAATATAAGTCGTCTTAACCAATTGACCTGAAACTTCATGCTTATGTTCAAAGGGCGTGGCACCGCCTACTTATGACCAAAACAAATAATTTCCATATTTCTGGCACCCAACGAAAATTGGTCTGTATGATGTGGACAAAAAGAAATAAGATTGCAAAAATAAAATGGGCGTTCCACAAAAGGTGTCGTGAAAAGTACACATCTCCGGAAAGGCCGAAGATAGCAGTATTACTGGTTCCCTACTATATTTGATCCTAAAGAATTTATTGCCCAGGTTGTAACGTAGATGAGAAAGGAACTTAGTGGTGTCTTCATCGACTGACGTGTTGTAATTCAATCCATTAATAGTTTAATTAGGCATTTAGACCACTGAAACTGGTAGCTTTCATACAAAATGAAGAAATAGCAATAAACTTGCAATGGAAATGAGGTAATGTTTTCAATAAGTCAACAATTCTTTGCTTTAAATCGTGTCGCTATACGTTTTATTTAATTAATTTGTATATTTACTTTATACCATCAAACCGCAAGCGTTTATAAAAGTACTAGAAAGGACGGTATAGTCGAGTATACTTGACAATACAGTACTATGCACACATGATTGGCGATGTCACGCTCCAAATCTATTTTGTATTGGTGTATTTTTGGCATCGCCCATATAATTAGTGTTTAAAACATCAAGAAAATCGAATCTACAAACCGTCATTCATGTTTCTATCGCTTCTGAAGTTAGGATTATTGCCCGGTATATAAACTTAACTAAGCACTGAGCGACTGTATACGATCACTGCTGCTTTCTCCCTTATACATTTGCCATACTATATGCATGAATATTTAAGAGAATAGAGTATTTTAACAGGCTGTGCGAAATTTGTTGGTAGTCGTAACGAATTTTATGACTTACAACTTTTAATCATCAAAAAAATGCAATGAGTGGTTCATTCTTTGAAATGCATAAATTCTTGCCAGTAGAAATTAACAGTTCATATAAAAATAATGGACATTTTGAAAATATCACTAAATCACAATGAAGGTATTTCGGTTACTTTCGAGTACCCATACAGTTTTCAATAACGTAACAACACTGAACGGGCTTTTTTATTTCTTTGTGTCTATTTTTAAGTACATATTTTTGAAAGCGCTGAAAAGCCCAAATGAACTTAAATGTCCCAAACAAGCGTTGAGAATGTTGAGCGTCGTCGTCATAAACATGCTGCGAGCCTATTCATTTTTGACCGAATCTCATCGATCGTGTTTTATGAAATCGAAAGTGATCGTCGAGCGAGCAACTTGTGACAGCAGTGGTGGAACTCGATACAATTTCTGCATTTCGTCAACTACATTGACGTTGGCTGCTGCGGGCGCTGTGCACCTGTCAGCAAAGCAAAGTTTACTATCGATTTCTACATGAAAATCGAAAGTGTTTCGTCGTTTCATTCAATTCGCTTGAAACAAGTTGAAAGCGTACGTTTGTTCGTTTGTGGACGGACAGAGGGAAACCGATGTCAACGTCGAAACAATTTCGACAACGGAAAGCGGCTGACCTACTTTTCTCAATGCCATGACGTTGACCCCGACGTAGTCAGTCTTGCCTTGTACAAATCAAGGGCCTTGCCCTCCACGTCTTCGTAATGCGTTACAAGGTAGTTTCTTACTTTGACAAAGGTCGGCGGCCGCCAACGATGTCACGTTCATGGCTGTGTACTTGTGCCAGTTTTTTCGGCTTTTTGTTTCAATGTGGTTTGAGTTCCATGAACTCGGTAGTGGGTTGACGTTTGTTAATTGAGATTGTTCGTTGAAAGAAAAATCAGACGAGTAATGCTTATAACAGGCGCGCAGTCGACGCAGCGCAACGAATAACGACGTTGTCATTATTCAAAAGTAACGAAACATTTTATTTTTTGGCGGTCAATGAACCTGAGCTCACCACAGTAAATGACTTCAGCCGTTGGCAACAGCGTTAATTGCTCAAGCGTGCGTTCCTTTTAGGCGCGGAACTCGTGCGGTGCGGAAACATGCTTGACAAGTGTAGCGTGTACTGCTGCATGCGTACGAGTGGGAAAGCAATATAATGATCGTGCTCTGTGTTAAAGACATTTTGATACGCTCGTAAATTTTCGGCAATTAGAGCAATTTACGAATGTGCGGAAGAGCAGAAGAGCGCGTTACAGCATATGCCATTAGAATAGCGACAGTTTTTAAAAATTAAACAAAAACAATTTTGTCATGAACATATGAACTTGTACTATCTTTTTATATATTATATCAATACTCTTTCGAAGTGATTGCATCCGTTTTTTGCGTTATACTTTCTTAAATGTAAAGTACTGCAGTTATTTTTAATAAAAATTCAAAAACCCATAACAGCCATACATTAATTTGCATAGTTGAAAGTCATTTGGTTGTACATAGTGTATTTGCATATAAAAATTTCTGATTTCAGCACTTGTTACTACAAAAATGAATTTGGTCTTGGTTTGTAAGAAGAATAGTTTTCGAATTTCAGTTCAATTTGTAACAAACAAAATAGTTTTAAATTTCATCAATAGGGATGGGAAGGGTATAATTTCAAGAAAAAATATCAGGTAATATGAGTATATAAGGAAGAAGAAAAAACATGTCAGGTAATTTATGGACGGAACATATGTAAGTGTTGCAAGCTTTATGACGAGTACTGAAGTACTGCGGGATGCGTATAAAAAGTATGGTCGCTAATTTAAAGACAAGTGCTGTTCAATTCTGTTTGCAGAGAGGAGCTTATCAAAAAAAGTTTTTGTTGTTGCTTTTGTTAAATGCCGTTGAAAAGATGCAAGGCAAAAAGTGAAATTATGCCGATATATTCCCTAAATCATGTATAACAAAATACGGGAGATCAAATACGGTGCTTTAGAGAAATTGGGAATTTTAAATTTTTAGTAACAATAGCACAGAAAATATAAGTTGGACAATTTCAGAAAGAAATGTTTTAACTTTCTGATGAGAATTGTTATCACTGTTGATACGTATTGACGAAAGTTGAATGAGGTATCGTGGTGTAAGTGGTACCAATTTATTCACACTTAAGTGTTTTACTCAGTGTAGATCAGCGCGAAGATGTTCTTGCTTTGTAGTTGTTGTTAAAAAGGAGTGCAATAATAAACAGTTTTTTAATGCAATTTTCAAACATTTTCTACATTTAGAAGTTATCAAAAAAATATTTTACACAATTTCTCTACCCCACTTTGATCAAAAGAAACACAAGTAGCGCAGTTCTCAGTATGTGTGTGACCGATTTTAAAAAAATCACCGCCTCTCATTTCTCCAACACTCTATCGGGCCAACTGTAACGTTCACATTCGCTGCTCTTTTGTTTGTAGCGAGTGCCGCCGTCATTATCAGATACATTTCACGTCTCTGCTTTTTCCATGTCGATCGTTCGTCTAACAGTTTCTGTGCTATTGTTACAAAAAGTTTATAATTTAGTATTAAACAAAAATAATATTGTTAAATTTACCATTGCTAATAAACAAATCAAAAAAAAAAAAATTGTTAACATTTTCATTTGACTGTTTCGGATATTAAGCTTTGTATGCAACAAGGTTACAAATGAATCAAGTTGTTATTGTTAAAAAATGTTGGCAACATTGTAATAGCACATGAAAGCAGCCCATTATTGAGAACATAATGCACAGCAACATTGAGAAGCGTTAACTTTGACATTGACTTTGAGCAGCACAGAAAGATCAAAACCATGTCAGGGTCTTTGGTGGGGAATGTCACTCGTCGGAATATCGAAAAATCACTTTTGCTTTCAGGCTTTTTATATGAAACCGAATTGGTCATCGTAACCAGTTTAGCAGGCGACCAGCAAAAGGTGCACGTCTTTTTTTATCCAAAAAAGTTTTTGGATACAAAAATTTTCGTGAAGTGTCACGTTGCCGCTGTTGTTGTTGTCGTTGCCGTTGAACGGTGGAGAAAACGAACGCCAAGCAAGCGAGCAATGTGACAAGACAATGTGAGCGAACATTGGTGTGGCCAGAGCAGCGCAGCATGATCACTTCGGCTTGCGTGCTAATGAGCAGTGTAGCATGATCGTTTATCGCACTTTAGTGTGTGTATGAATGCAAGCGTTGTTCAATTGTGTTGTTGTTGTTGTATTTTTGTGTTGATTTTGATTTTGTTTTTGGGTGTTTTATAAGTGCATTGAACTCATGTGAGAATAATTTGTTCGGTTGACTTCTTTTCTTTTTATAATTAAGAAAAAGGTTAATGAACTTTTTAATGAGTCTTTGATTTTTACTTACCGCAAGTGGGTGAAAGAGAAAGAATGAAAGCATTAAGCAAATGTACACAGCTCAGCATTTGGTTCTAATGCTTTTTTGAATAAGTGAAAAGTGAGAGGGGAAGTCTTGAATATTGAGTGACAGTTGTGGCCAAAAAAATAGTAGCGCTGTTAATAATAAATAATACTCATGTTTTCTAGAATGTTTTCCTATTGTACAAAATTATACTAGTAGCGAAAGATAATAATAAAACTCCAGTAAGGGTATGAAATATATAACAAATCAAAAGTGCTTGGATACGCATTTTTTAGTTTTCTTCAAATATGAATGACTTGGTTCGAGCATTACTATTTTTTTGGTCGAAGATGTACATATATACAATAGCGATTGTTGTTTGATGAAACTTCTATGAACCATAAATATATAAACATATATATTTCTTGGGTAAGTTTTCACTATGAGCTTTCTTAAAAGTTTTAAGCGATACATTTTTTATTTAAAAATTTCATATCATGCAACGTTGCATGACGCAAAGAAATACTGCTCACTAAAAATTGCAAAATTAAAAAAGAACTTAAATGATGTTGTTTCCTACAAATCGTTTTTGTCATTGTCGAGCTTCCAAATCATTTCCAGATTGTCACTCAAAGCATAATAAATATTGAAACATTTAAACAATAATATTGTATATCTAAATAGAGCTCCATTTCGAGGGGCTCGTCACCAGTTCACCTTCGGATCAATCAACACTCTTCGATATTTGGTATATTGTATAATAATGCATACGTTTAACCGTTTGTCTGTCCGCCCATTGAACACAACGTCACCAGCCAATCGTCTGTATAGCAAACAAATCATAGGCCTATCGATTTGACGTACGCTCATATGTACTCACATACATACACATTTTGAACGTTGTACATAAACATGAGCAATAGTAAATAAAGCAGTGATATAAATAAATCTCAAGGTTTTTGAAAATTAAACAATTTTTGTTTAATTTTTTTGGGTTTGTTTCTCGTTCGATTTTATGCCTGTGTTTTTTTCTGTACACCTGATCAAAAAAGAACGAATTGTGTCCTGGCGCTAGTAAAAAAACTGTGCAAAAATTTACAAAAGCTTCGTTACAACAAATGCATGTAAACGCGAGATCAAAATGCGTATACGAGAGCTGAGAATTCGCAGTGAGTTAAGCACAACTTGTGGGCGAGGGAGCTCGGTAGCAGTCAGTGCGCAGTGTGTTTAGCAGAAGGGCAAAGAGGGAACGAGTGTTTGGTGTAGAGAACATATAGAACGAAGTTAAGTTTTTTGCCGCACATCATACATACGTCTCTTTCCGGTTTTCATATCTTTTATACTAATGTATATCAGTTCATTGTACTGAGCTCTTTCCGTATTAATGGTTTTGTTCATTGTTGTTGTTGTTGTTGTTGCTTACTTCACTGTAGCAACGCCTGCTGGCTGTGCGCCCAGTTGTTGCGGTGGCCAAGTTCAACGCGTCTCCAACCGCAAACTGGTTGACCTTCGGACGAGTCATGCACGCTTAATCGGTCATGCGCGGCGAGTTTAAATGATTACAATACAAATCAACAATACAACGAGTCAGACGTATGTACATAGGCCTATGAACATAAGACGCTTGAAATTTTTATTTTTATTTTATATACAATACATAATTATACGATTTTGTTGTTTTTCTTTTTTGATGATACACAAGGTCCAACAAAAAGATACATTTTTGTATCGCTTTGCGTATTTCTGTAAACCTACGCCTCGTAGAATCGCTTGAGTCCTGTAAATTACGTTTGGCTATGAAACTGAGCGTAGAAATCTGTGCTTAAACTAAAATTTACTATCTGACGTCATAGAGTTACTCATAAAGTTAACGAAGACATGCAGAATAACATGTTGGATAAACGTTCACAGAAAGTTCGGGTTCATTGTCTCTTCTAGCCAAGGTTCTTACAAAATATATAAAGATTTTGTCTGTGTATTTTGTTCAGTTGTGTAAGTGACGCAGCGACTTTTCTGTTGGCCTGTGATAAACTAGAACAAATAGATGAGCTTTCAATGTGAATTATGAGTTGTGCCTCAATATAATTTTGCGTAACAGTATTTAGGGCTAATTGAAAAAAAGGGCGGATATTCTTGCAAGAATCTTCAATCTTGTATAAGTGACATCCAAATAATACAAGAACTTTATAGAAGTCTGGTAACAAAAAATTGTCAGATTTCAGTCATTATTGTTATTTATTTAAATTTTGATTCTACTTCTGGTTGTTCTTGGTTTGTCTATAAAAATTGTTTTACAAAGCTTTTAGATAACAACAAATATCTGCTGCATACCTCATGGATTTCTGTTCAGATACACTGAAAAAAAATGTACACATATTACTTCAACAGAAAAGAAAGTACAGTTGGTCTTGCTAAAGATTCGATGCTCTTCAATTGCGTCTCTTATCCATTTAGAACTTATCATACAGAAAATTTCTGGATTTCTCCTGTATATATTTTTTTAATCGATATTTCCACATAAATTCCAAATTTTAAATAAGACCATTATAGTCTCAAACAAAATTTTGGAACATATATGGAAATAGATTTAATAAATGCTTAAAAATATAAATATAGAATAAAAATAAGATTAAAATTATATCCATAGGCTACTAAGCATAGATTATAAATAAATACATATATTTATTTATTTTATAAATTAATTATGTATTATTATATATGTATAGATACATATGTATGTATATTTCATTCAATTATTATTTTTCCTGTTTTAAGATTCGTGTATTTTAGAAAGAAAGAATGGCTTAAGTCCAGTTTTTTTAAATAAATTGATTGCGAAGATTTTTATTGAATTTGTATTAATATACTTACTTATTATTATTTTGTTTTTCAAATAGATCACATTTCATAAACTTTGGCTCCCTATATATTTTATTTTTGTTGGGTGTTAATAAAGGTTCTGAAATCTTAAAGTAAACTCTGTAAATAGACTATATCTAGAAACGTTAATAACTGCCAAACACATACAAAATAATTCAACGCCGCTCTACTACCAAGAACTTTCATACCTTAAGATAGAATAAGTGAGATACAAATTTTTGATATTGTGAGTTTCAGTGTCATATTCTTAAAATACTTCGAACTACTTGAAACTTGTTGGATAATCGTTCTTGCTGTAAGATTATTTGAGAGAAATGTACATGTTCTATAAGTAGCACGTAGTACAGTGAACCGCACACAGTTGGCGTACTTTATTTTCGGATCAGATGCCAGTCACGATCATTATACCAACCAATGCTTCATGGTTCATGTACGTGTTGTAAGTTCATGACTGTAGACGTTGATTTTATACGACACGCTGCGGCATCGCCGTATCCAAGGTTGTGGTAGCCAAGGTTCAAAGCACCATTACCGTTTATATACCATGAAACTTTAGGCCTGACGATTTTTTACTCGAACTTTTGCTGCGGCTCCGTATTGCTGTGAACCTGTGACAAAATAGAACGCATAGATGAGCTGTAATGGTGATTTATGAATTGTTGCCGAGCCTGTCGTTGTAGAAATCTTCATTTGAGTCAATTCTGCTAAGGAATTGTGCTTAAATTCTAAGAACTACGTACTTTTTGATGCAAGCATTGTAAAATGTTTCGTTGAAGAGCGTGTGGAGTTGTGTGTGTTGAACGCTTGGAGTTGCGATTTCTGCATGGTTAATGACTTTAAGCCATTTGCAAGTTATTATAAACTTCATTTGCTTTAACAAAGTCAACAGAAAGAGGAGGCAGCAAGTTGTTGCTCTTTGTTGATTCGCTCAGTTCAGTCACCAGACGCATAGCAACATTTGCAAAACCCTCACATGGCTATAAATAAATGTTTATGGTTTATAAATAAACACATACATGAAACAACAACAAACATGACAAAAACAACTATCAATTTTAAATAAACCTTGGACACTTGTTAATTATTTTTGTATGTACGTTTTTTTTTTTCTTTTTTTTCGGTGTGAGGTTTTCCAAGGTTTTCACATAAGCGACGCAAACGAAACAAGACTTAAAAAAAAAAAAAACGAAATATGAAAAATGTGCTACAAGGTTTTTGTTTTAATTAATACATAAGGTAAATTTAAAGATTGTCCGATACATCCGAGTCGACGACGCGCTCGTCGCGCTGTTGGCCTGTGAGAAATAGAATGGCAACTGCGTCTAAAACACTGGTGCCTTTGTGACTAGAAAATTGTGCTTTGATGATAAGTTTTTTCTCTTCATAGCGAGTATATAAGCACAAAATAGTTCAAGTTTAGTTCTAGCCCGTGCTAATTTCATGCTAAGTGAGGCGGCAAATGTTGCCTCACTTTACGTCTAAGCGAAGCGGGTGCGGAAGTTCTGCTTGTCGATCTAACAAATTAATAAAAAACTATTAGCGAAAAATCTACGAAAAGTACAAAAACCTCTGCCTGCGCTTGCCTTATATGGCGCGTGATTAGTTTTTTCGTACTATTTGAAACCGGCGCACAGCTAACCGATGTAGGCAGGCGGCGTTGTATGTTTTAACATTGAACTTTATGATAATCGAAGTGCCGTGTATCACACACACACACACATATACATTTACATACATGCTAAAGACATTGAAAATCTACGGCCAACAATAACAATACGGAAGACAACCATCACAGCAACGACAACAAAAATAACGCGTCAACCGCGATTCATATGAAACAACAATTAACATTCAAGGTTAACCGGCAGTAAAAAAAGTCAAACATAAACGAAATAAAATGAAAAATACGCACCAAGGAATTGTTTAAACAATTCAAGTTCAGCAATAAAAGACACGCGTACGGCTCTGGTGACACACAGCCACGCTACAGTTGGTTAGGTTGGAATTGGATAACTATCATTAGTACATTTCCCGACAAAAGTTTTGAGATTTCTCAAGAATTTTCATATAAACTCTAATTTCTACAAAACTTTAGTTCATTAGGTTATTGTTTCTTATAATTAATTTGATTTGCGATTTGTTCTCAGTGATCCTAAGCAATAACCAAACAAACAATATTGATCCAGATTATTTCTAACTCGAATCATTCTTTATCTCTAATCAAACACTTAATTTCCATTTGAAGTATGATACGCTAGAATTTGTTGAGTATCTTTACTTATGCCCCAACCATTTCAGCAACTATTCTTGAGTTTCTTTTAAATCAAAATACCCTATAATGATTGTTCAAAACAGAAAACTTTCAAACTACAAACCAAAAACGTACATTGAACTTTTTAAGCGGCACGTTTCGACCCACTATTCTTTCCTCTGCCCACAACGTATGCCCAGCATTGTGGCCGCTAACAAGTTCATTGTACTCTGGCACGACTTGACATGAAATCATTATCAACATACAAGTGATTATGCTACCAGAAAAAATCACGTTCTCTCGCACATGCCACTTCTCGCACTGTATATGCTGGGGGCCTGTTCCGTTGCTCCCTCATAATTTCCTATATTTCTACCTGCACCGAAATACAGTTGCGAAAGTCAACGCTTTCATGCAAAAAATCTCGTATTTTTTTTATGATTTATGGTCGTCGCTTACAAGGAGAGTGGAAAAAAAACTTGAATACACTTTCGATTTTTGATTTTACTAGGAAATGTATTATAATTTTGATCGGGCGCACAGCAAAGGGCCACAAGGGCCTTTACCAGTTCGCTTTGCAGAGCTTATACGCACTTGTAGACCGGCAAACAAAGCGTATCAGTATCAGCTTGCTCACTCACTCATTCACACGCACGTCACTTACCCACACATTCGTATACGTGCTCAACCGCTCGCACTTCTGCAAGATAAGCAGTGTGTGCTTGGCCAAGTTCAATCTGTTGACTTCGTGTTACTGTTGCTGGGTTGTTTTAAGTTGACCTACTTTTCGAAATTTTGTAGTGTTGTTGTTTTTTTAGTGTTTCGATTGTTTGAGGTCGTCTTCTTTTTGTTTGTTCGTTGCTTTTCGTAATATTGTGCTTAAGCTTTTTTAATACATATATTAAGTTTGTTGGAAACCTAAAGTATGTGACGTAAAAAAGTAAAGTATATGCAAGAATGATCATGAAGACAAAGGAAGTCTATTGAGACATGTCCTCACCAATGGTTCTTGCAAACTAAAAGAGCTAGAGACTTGAATTTCGGTGGGTAACACCTTGGGGTGTGGTAGGAGGTAACATTTCATTGTATTTTTGCCACGCCCACTCTTTGAGGTTGCATCAGTACCGATCACTTTTTAAAACTATAGCATCAAATACGACACAAACAATATAATAAATGGTAGACTCACTAAGCAGAGCCCTACAAAATGGAACAAATTTCCCCCTCTCCCTCATTTCCCATTAAATAATAATTCTTTTAAATTTTTGATTGATATGCTTAAATCAAATAAAGTGTTTTGGGTTTCGAAAAAGATGGTATTGAGAATGGAGGTATTCCAGTAGACATACTACCAGAGGAACACAAAGAAGAAGACTATTTTACTGAATGATGTTTGATTAACGGCACTTTATTTATATTTTACTGGTTATATATAATATACAAAAATATAATTCTTCTAATTGGACTCTTTTCTAAAACATCTGCTTTAAAGCTAGCTGATTTCTTTGTAATGTGCGCATACGATTGGGTTATGATGATTGGTGATGAATACTTTTTCATTCTCCATTACTAAGTTAATCTAAATAACAGAAAATATATAAAAAATTAGCTCAATATTGGTTAACCCTGTGTGCTTGACGTTTAGTTCACTTCAAGAACGCTTAAGTTAATTTTTACAAATTGTTGTTGACTTTTCTGCTGTCTTAACGGCAAAGCTTCGGATTATTGTTGCTCAATTCATTAAACAGAAGTGCACTCAAGTCATTTTACAATCAATAACAATGTTAAATAATATCACTGTTGCTTTACAACACCTTTCAGCACTTATTAATACAGCAGCTTAACATTTTGCTATTCAACCAGACACCCAACCACCCGCTCACTCGTTCACTCACTCACTTACACGCTCTCTCTCTCTCTCTCTTTCTCTTTCCGTTTCGTCTGACAGAACTGATTGCTGCACTGCGCAATGTCAACGTGCGTGTACCGACGGCAGTCAAACGCGGCGATAATGCGCTCTTAATCTGCAATTACGACATTGAGAACGACACGCTCTACACGGTGAAATGGTATCACAGGCGACGTGAGTTCTACCGTTATACGCCAAAGGAGAACCCGGCTTGGAAAATATTTCCAAAAGCAAACGATTTCGATGTTGAGGTATGTATATTTATGTATATGCATGTGTATGTGTGTGTGTGTGTGACTGTGACTGTGACTAAATGTCAATTTAAGTGTCGCAGCTCAGATGAGCCGCAACATTGTCACTTTGAAGTATGAAGGATACCGTTAAGTAGCGTATTACAAGCAATTACAACAAAGTGCGCCACAAATGGCGACAACGACGGATGTATGCAAACAGGCGCCTGTTAATATGCAACAAAAACAAAAAGGCGGAAATTGATTTTATTGTGCAAGTGTCTGTTTATTGACATACTCGGTTGAGTGCCTTTCAATATGTTCGTGTTTGTTGATTTTGCGTTTGTTGAAAAGTTTTAATTAACAATTTCGACTTATGAGTATTTATTTACACAAACGCACACACACACATACATATACTCAATGCAGAATATCTGTACGTGTGTGTTTTTTCTGACTTGAGCTGACATTTCGATTTTACATTTAATTGCGCTGGACAAGCATAAAAAAGCTACAAGTACTCAAAGGAAATAAAAAAAAAAGAAAAGTGTATAAAAAACGGAAATTTATTAAATTGCATGACGCATTGGCAACTCTTGCACTATCTCGCTTACACTAAAGTCGCACTTTCGTGCTCCTTCTACCATTTTTCATTTAACATTATCTTATGCAAATTGAAAATTGTATACTTTTTTTTTTATTATTGTTTATGAAGCAATGTGCTTATGTGTATGTGTGTGTGTTTCTTAATGCCCTTTGCATTTGTTTCGCTGTATGTGTGCGCGCTGCAAATTAATTGAGCGAAATATTGTCAATATGTATTGCAGTGACAATATGACCTCAGCAGTAATAAACATACAAGCACACACACACACATACATAATATGTACTCACAAACCATTAACTGTTGTGCGCAAATGGCAAACTTATTCATATGCAATTGACGTGAGTTGGCATTGTGTGCACTCGATTGCAATTAATGTTTTGTTGCTAAAGAAAAAATTTTAATAAAAAATTCACTGAAAACAATCAACAATTTTATTTAACAAGAAGTTAAGTGTAAATTAAAGAAAAATACAAATGTATTTTCTTTGTTTGATTCATTTATTTTTCTCTTGAAAATATTCCTCAACGTTCCTGATAATTTAAGAGTTATTATTACTCAGTGTTGAATTTTTCACTTAACAAACTCACTTTTTAATATCGTAAAATTATATAATATATCTCCTGGCAAAAGGCTTACTCTAGGGACAATTTTGTTGTACTTAAAATGTTCATCAAAAAATGTGTTGGTCTAATGAATCTAATCATCATTTGAGCAAATTTAAGTGAGTAACGATCGAATTCACGCTTTTGCCCAATACCTTGGTCCGTTTGATAAAGCCTGACTAGTAACGTCCATGTAAATTGCTATAAAACAGAATTGACAATAGTTAAACCACCAATCGCCACCCTCTGTGTTTGGGCAATTGATCACGATCATATGTACTGAAGGCAATGCCCATGTGATATCAAAGACATTGCCATAATATGAGCCCAAAACATTAATTTTGTATTTTTCATGTTCGTCGCTAATGGCAAATGTGTCATACTTTGCGCATGCTTTGTATTTCTCGAAGTCTTCCCATAGTATAAGGAACTCGTACGACTAAGTGTTGGTCAGAATCTGCAGCTTTTTAGACCCTTAAAGAATTCTCGCCGCTGATTGCCAAAACCGTTCACGTACTCCGACCTCGAACGTCTAAAGTTGACGCCGCCATTGACTCATCTTTGTATAACAAACCAACCTTGACTTCCATTCGGAATCCGAATGCCGCAATAGTCCAAGAAGTTGCTATGGACCATTGGTGCTCTCCGTGCTTTCACTTGTTTACTCTTGTTTGGTTCAAACTCTTGTCTTTAAATACCTTCTTGCTTAGCAAAATATTTTTCATTCCAATTTTAGCAAAATAAATTATTTCTTCCTCTAAAGCCATGTTCTGCAATTGTTCTTCCTTAAAGCGCTCATCATGAGTCATGTAGACGTTAGGCAAATAGTATTGAGGTTCGATTAATGGAAAGCCGATTGACAAACAGCCATAAAATATTAACACTTTCATTGTTTATTTGTAGCAACAAGTCGCACTGATGGATTATGACTAAATGATTTACTGTTAGCCGCTGAAACAGCTTTTCGAGTGCATTTGTTCAGAGTTGAGTTGTTTAAGCTTTAAGAAACAGTTTTAAAAAAAAACGTAGTAAAATGTAAGAAAGTGAGATAGAGAACCGAAAGAATGAAAAATAATAGCATTTTTGATCCAGAAGTGATCTCTTGTCTATCGAATAAAATATATCCGCTTTTAAATATGACACAAGAGGCGCAAAGCCCATGAGAGAAATGAAATTTCATTAAATGAGTAAACTATCCTTGTTTTTAGATTATTTCAAAATAGGCCGACCATTTATTGTTTTTAATAAAAATTTGATTCAACTTCAATTTTCAGGATCTTTAAAATTCACAAAAAAATTACTTTTATACATCAATTGGTATTTTCGCATACACCATTATACTGTCCCTTAAGCTTTGCAACGTGGCTTTAGACAATGCTGATATATTCAATTTTTGTTTTTTTAATTAAAGACAAACAACAGAAAATATGCGCAATAAAGTCGTCAATCCAAATTAAAGATATGCGAAAGACCTTTGATTCAATGCAAACCATTATTAATGATAATAAATTTTATAGCATTGCAATAACTGTAAACACATGTACTCACACACACACACACACACACACATACAAAACAACACAACGCAACACAATGCAAATACAAACACATTCAAGTATCTGCAGCTTTTTATGCGTGAGCGCATAAATAACCGCAAGTTAACCAAAAGTACATACGTAAATACATGCAAATGCACTCGAGTGTAAAATCATTAAACATTTCATAAGGACATAAACACGCACAAAACACATACACATGCAAAAGCAGCGAGACAGTCACGCAGTCACATACATACATGACATACAGATTGAATGCAATTATTTAAAGCAAACTGACAAAGTCAAAAGGTTAAAGGCGAAAAGCTTCAAAATTAGTGCAATAATTTATTATAACTTTTTTAGCGCTTACATAAATGTGTGTTTGTTGTTGTTTTGCCATTTTTATTAAAACTTCAATATACAAGTGTGTAACTCATGCACAGCTGTTGCTTGGCTTCAGCTAAAAAGATACCAACAACGTATCTTTTATCGCTTGCACTGCAACGAGGCAGCATAATTAAATCGTGCAAACAATTTTCACAGAAATTTATTTACGTATCTTTTTTGTTGTTGTTCTTGATGATGATTTTTTTTAAATATTTTGGCGCTTCTTTTTGCAGCATAATTTTTTGGTTTGTTTGTGTTTTACTGCTGCGCCATGTGCCAACTTATTTTCACATAAATAACTCAGACACTGATCGTGCGTCAGAATGGTTGAGCGCAATGCTTCTGCCTTTGCAACATATTTTTATTTATACATTGTATACACACATACATACATATCACATACGAATATGCATTTAAACGCGTGTACATACATTTTAACGCACACAGAACTTAAGCTCTCTTACCCTTTCTCGCCCCTTCTCTTTTCAACACAGACAACTCAGTCAAATGCCAGTCATGTGCTGCTGCGCAATGTGCCGACCTCGATTTCCGGTAAATTTGCATGCGAGGTTTCCGCTGATGCGCCATCATTTCACACCTCCATTGTGGCTGCCGAAATGGAGGTGGTCGGTGAGTATCATAATACTTGTGCCCGAGTCGCAACACTCGACGACTTCAACATGCATATTTGCATATTTTCAATTGAATATTTTTGGTTATTTTTTCCCGAAACCCCCGTTTTTTCTCCGCCGTACCACCAATGTTATTTGCATCTTTTTTGCTCTCATTTCAGAACTGCCCACACAACGTCCGATAATAACGGGTATACATTCACGCTATCGCCTCGGTGATATTATCAATGGTAATTGCTCGTCCGACTACTCGAAACCGGCTGCTAATTTAACTTGGTGGATTAATGACGTGCAGGTGTGTATGCTTTTCAATTCGTTTTTATCTCAGCGTTTTCGTATTTTTTTTTCGGTGCTTGCGTTTGTACTCAACCAATGAGTAAACTGTTTGTCAGTTCTTTCAATGCAACTCTTTCATGAGCAAACGTGTTCTATAAAATAAAAGCAGTTGGTAATTACAAATGTTCAGTTACATTTAAAACATGTTTTTTCATAGCCTCAAGTTACTGTGCATCATGTTGAGCACTGACTATTTGATGTAAGAGTTAATTAATGATTACTATTTGGTTTGGATTTACTTATTTGTTAACATTTAAACAAGCAAAGTTTTTATAACCAACGTTAAATAAATAATTTGTTGAAGTTATGATCATCAGAAAACTTAGGCATAAAACAAAGTACAGTAGTTGCTAAGATATTGGAACAATTCCAGTATCAAGTCTATTTTGAAATATACATACAAGAGCTGTACGAAGTTTAAAAAATTAATTAAAAAGATTTTTTTTTCACTACTCTTAAAAAGCTGTTGATTTTTCTTTTAAGAACCCCTATCGGCCCCCAAAACATATTACTTTTTAAAGCCGATTTGTTCGTTTTTCTAGAAAACAAATTGAGTTAGTGATCTGAAAATTATAGGATCGTATTATTTGATTAGTACCATCATATCCCCAAAGATCCATTTTTATATTTAGCCTTCGTTTTGTTTTATTGAATTAAAATTATAAAACCGAAAACTTGACCAAATTCTTATTACTGAGCGATCACTGTATCTACACTTTGGAAAATCTAATCTAAACAATGATGCACAACAGTCGCCACTTGAAGTTGTTTTCATTCCAACCGCACACAAATGCAGATAACACAATGCATGCACAACAATAGAGTGAAATGTTTAATAACAAATTAGCTGTCAACAAATAATTTAACTATGTACAAATTATAAACTTTTAGTAACAAGCGCACAGAAATAAACCGTTGAACGATGAACAAAACAAACAAACGAATAGCTTAGAAAAATGTTGAATCGAAAATGTATACAAAAGCACATAATGAACAAATACGGTCTTGTATACGAAACGTTGTCGGAGGGAGTGACGGCATGACTAATTTGAAGCTGATAAGTTACGCTGAACAGTGTGTAACGATGAACAGAAGGGGAGACGAAGTGCAAGCTGAGCGCATATGAGCTCGATAAGCGGTCGCTTGTTTATGAAATGAAGTCATTTGACGGAGCAAAGTAAGATCGTTCATGGTGTTTGATTTTAAAGACTGAGAGAGCGAGAGTTGAAGTATTAACGAGGAAGAGTAGCAAATAGATTGAGAAGAGAGAGATTAGAATGCTAGATAGATCGTTAGGCAGTTATACGTTAAGCAGGTACTTAGTGTGTTAATGATAGCAATAACTAGAAGATAAGTATGTTTCTAAATGCCTAATGAATGTAGAAAGAAACTTGTAAGCTTTTATGAGTACTTGGTACTTTCGAAAGCGTGCCTCGCGCAATTTTTTTTCTTCTTTCGGTTGTACAAATTAACGGTTGTAAGGGCCCCACAAGGCTAAAGCTTCAAGAACTTTAGCTTGTTTGCTTTACTTTCGAAACTTGAAAACGTCAAGCAATCAGTTTCATTTCTAAAAGTGCCAAAAATTCTCTTTCAGCTTGCGCTCTTCGATTACGAATAAAGTTGGTTTGCTTAGTTTTTGTTAAGCCACAAATACGATTTTGAAAGGACCAAAACAAGAATATCAATTCTCCAAACTTTCAATACAGCAATACCGAATTTACTGTTTGTAATTTCGTCATAAACTTCTTGTCTGTCATAAATTTGTGTGAAAAACGAGTGAAGCTTCAACCAAATGAATACACAAAACGTTTGTTTGGCTTGGACAAACTCTGTTAAGCTGCAAAGCCGTAACCGAAAAGAGCAAATTCAATGCTCGAAATCAATAACATTGCAATTATTTCAATATTTTTCACCATTTCCATTTAAGTGCAACATAAATCAACATAAGCAAAACTAATGAAATTTTTTTGTGTGCCATCAGCTACGAAACAGTTGACTTTACTGACTGCCTCTGTCACACTTTCCCATCACCACTTCTACGCGCCACTGTGACGACGTTGGCCAAATGGGTTGGTCATTTGCACCGAAGTGGCTTGAGTGTATCGACAGCAGGTTTGGGTTGACGCCATTGTCGGCGTTGAGGCTAAGCTAAGCTGAGATTTTTGCCGAACGCAAAAAATACTAATGAATGTGTTTTGGACGTCGCTCTTGAGTTTTTCTTGCATTTGCTTTATGCTTTATTTTTTTAAGACTTTTTTTCCACTCAGCTGCGACAAGAAAATTGAATTCGAAATCAATTCGAATGAAATCATTCTCTGTAGTGGCGGCTGTTGGCCGAGGAAACGTGAGAAGTTAAAGAAAAAGCTGTGAAAGTATGTCATGGACGTAGTATTTTATATTTTCCTTACTGGCCAAAAAGGGTTCTATATGTAAAAAAAAATCAAGGTTAAAATGAAAATATGTTGGTTGCATTAAAAGACTTGGTATTTGTATGGATTAATGACCTATTAAAAGTAGGGATGTATAAATATAGAAGAAAAACTGATTCTCAAACTTAATCTCTACCATTTATCTTTGTGTATGTTAATTTTTAATTGGTTGGTTTGGTATGATCTTTAGTAAATCTGCCATTTTGTTAGTATGGTCTGGTCTGGTTGGATGTTAATTAATAAAGTCTGATAGTCATAATTTCTAAAATTGCCAAAGTTTAACTTTATCAAATTGACAAACCCTCATCTAGTCTTCGTATTTTCACTACGTCCATGTTGTACTCTGAAAACAAAGTGAAACATGTACAAAAACTGGAAAGCAATAAATGACTAGAGTCGAGAAAACGTTTACCAAATAGCACAAGTCGAAGAAGTAGAAATTGTAGCATGTTTGCAGCCGCAGAAAAAACTTACGAAAGTCTTTGCCAGGGTGTGGACGTGTATCTGTGCGTATCTGTGTGACATATGTTTCACGTTTACTTTGATTACATTCTGATTCGCTTTTAGTTTCTTTCGTTTCTTTCATTTGTTTCGTCTACGTTTTTTTTCTCGCTGTGCTCTGTAGTTTTTCTCATAACTTTGTCTAGTGAAATTATTGTTTACCATAAAATATTGCATACTTTTAGATGTACGAAGCTCCTGAAAATGAAAAAATAATGAGTGTCCTTGTTGTTGAGATTGGTTTCGCTTGACAGTATTGATTTACTTTTGTTTTGGTGCTACAGTACGTTTGGAATTCATCGTTGACTGAACTTCAAAGCGTAAAAACAAAAGCTGAATCAAAATTCAAATTTCCACGTTAAACCCGCACATCATACACTCACAGACAAAGTAACACACACATACTAAAAATGGGGTTAACACGAGAACCAATACTCGTATTTGTTCTATAATCGAACTCAGAGAATTTTGTGATTTGTGTGCTTTTTTCGCATTGAACTTTTTTATTTTTTACGTTCGCTTATTAAAAATTGCAAATGAAAAATGCAATCTGCGTCTTACACCATCGTTGTTCCGCTTGCTCACTTGTCCGTCTAATGCCACAACCAATAACAGTTATAGCACTGAACAAGAAAACAAATTTCAATTTGACGCTGGCCAACGTGGCATAAATCAATAATTTTTGTTTTATTTGCAACCATTGCGAATGACGATGGCGTTGGCATTGGCGTCTCCAATGCTCAGCACCAATTGAAAAAAAAATAATAAAAATAAAAAAATTATATATGTACTGCGTTGGCACTCAAACAAAGGAAGGAATATATTAAACATATAATTTGAAATTTTATAGCATGCTTTTTGCCAGCAATATTTTTTATAATTTCATTTTTGCTTTTGACACTTCTTTAACACAGGTGCCGCCAAACTATTTGCGTACATACGAGATTCAGCGTCATTTGGCGGAGCACTTGGAGTCATCGGTACTCGAAATCAATTTCGTTGTTACATTACATCATTTCATCAAAGGGCGCTTGAAGGTATGCAATGTTTTTTGTCGTACAACCGTGTAAAGTGTTATGCAATCCTTTTGTGTTTCACAATCGTTACAGTTAAAATGCACAGCACGCATACATGAAATTTATGCACAGGAATCGGAAAAATTGATTGAGGAGGATCGCCCACGAATTTTAGCCTCCGGTCGTTCACCCGATATGAATATGTATCCATTTGATAATGCTAACGATGGTCAGAACTACAACGAGCAAAATGAATGGTATTTGACGAATTATCAGAGTAAGTATTTATTTAGTTCAGCTTTCCATGAAATGAGTAAGGCTTTTAAAGCCTCTAACACCCATTTGACATGCGCCAACCCTAAATAAACAAGCAGCAATCAATAACTCATTTGATTAACAACAAAACATTAGTCAAGCATAAAAATGTTTTGTGTGTATGAAAATTAACCCAAATCCAAGACAAACAAAGCGATAAGAATTATCCAAAAACAACAAGCACACAAACAAAGATGCTAAATGACACACAACTGACCAATCTACAATACATAAACGTAGCTGACCAGCCAACATAGCTTGAATGCGCCCAGAGTCCCCACACACACACACACACACAAAGGCAGACACAAACTTTGACAGAGTGGTGTGTGTGGGTCGCCAACCAAAGTGTTATCAATCTTGTATGTGGCGCTTGTTTTGAAGGCAAGCGTATAAACTTTGCTGCTGTTGCTAAAATCCCATAAAATCTTTGCATGATTGTTTTGTAACTAACACGTGGTAATAAATACAAAATTGTACAAAAGGAAGTCAAAGAAGATTGCGAGCACTTTTGCTATTAGAATGATATACTGAGTGGTATTAAATCAAAGTTAGTGAAAAATACAACACAGAAATGAAATAAAAACAATGAAAGACGAAACGACTTCTGCGAAAACGAATACGGAATGGAAAAAGGAAATACCTTATTAGAACGCAGCATACTCGCAGCCAGAGTTGCCAGCGTGCGCACCAGTGGAGACGACGATTTATTAATGTACAACGCTAAGCTAAAAGCAATTAATTCAAAGATTAATTTCACCAGCGGGAGACTGACGTACAACGCATTCAGACATACACAGTAATAAGCTTCAGGCTTGCCCTCACACAGTAACGACATGCTGGGCTGCATGGCTGTAGGTAGACAAGCTTTAGTCAGTTATTGCATTAGTTAATTTAAGATATTGCCCAATTTATAATTTTAAATTAATCAAAAAAATTAAATCTGCCCCTTTCTACCCCACAGATGCACAATCGGCTGCAATGCCAGTGGCGTTACAATCATGGTTGCTAAGTCGAAACCACATGGACTTACTGTTGCTTTCACTATTTGTAGTTTTTGCCAATTTCACTTTGCTCACACAAACACAAATGACTTCTACGAAACGTAGCTGCCTGAAAATAGGCAATGGCAAATCTAGCAATATTGAAGGTCAAGTTGCTCGACCAATTGAGTTCTTGGAGCAAAAATGTGCAACAGAAACAACTCTACGGTGATTACTTAAGCGAAGTATACGTTGAAATGATATTGAACGCAGTCATTAGAAAGTCATCGTTATTCATGAAGCATACTTCTAGGCAGCAAGCTGGAAATCATTTAAAGTAATCGACTTGTGAGATATTTGCTTTACAATGCTAAAGATTTTCGAAACTTTTGATGAACTCAACTCCGATCAAATTATTCACTTCATTGAGACATTGAAAAATAGTATAAAAAGTTTTTCAAATCACATTCGGACATTGGATTTAAACATGGCAATACTCTTTCAAAATAAACTACGAAATAAAAATATATGAAACTTAAATTAAATACATTTAATACATACATGTGTATATCGATTTTCAATTTTGATATGTTAGTTATGTAAATAAAAATATATACGTTTAGTAACTCTTATTTTGTTGTATACTTGATTATCATTTGTATTAACTTAATTTATCTTCTTGTGTGTCTTGAATTTGAAATTGAGTCGTTGTAAATTTAAAAAAAAAAAAAATGTAGTTTTTATGAAGAAACCAATGAAGAAAAACATGTTAAACATAAGCAACAAAATCAACCAAAATATACTTTTCCGATTAAGTGTAAGTCATAATCATTTAAACATTTAGTCAAATAACCAACTCATTGTACAATATTAACTTGAATTGTAAACGATAAAATTTCACAGAAAAACAATGCGTTGAATAATAGTTTACAATTTAACAAATTATATTGTATGTGTCTAGAATAATGTGTCTAGAATAAAGGTCATTAAAAGCCATTCGATGTGTGTAAATGAATTATTAGTTAACCAAGCCATATTGATATAATGGTATTAATGTAAGGCAATTAAAATCAATAAACGAATTAAATAAAATAAACTTGGTAAGAAACAAAACTCTGGACTTTTTTTATAAAAGACATTTTTTGTGTGCTGAACATAATGGAAATCAACAAAGATTCTAGAGCAATCAAAGGCTTAGAGCCATTACGACCAAAGGGTGCAGCGGCATAGACGGTAATGAATTGAGACCATTTTAACTTGTTAAAATTCGCCAAGTAGCGATCTGCACAACGACAGCTGTAGACCGGGGAAGGAAGGCGAGGACTTTTCGATACGCACAAGTTAAAACTTTCGCGGCTAAGAAGAATTTAATGTAAAGCATTCATGACATTTTGTAAAAGCATCAAAGTCGCTGAGTTAAGCCGCTGTTACGGTTTATTCTCTATTAAGTTAATTTTTTTGTAATAATGGGTCATTTTGCTTCGACATCGATTTAGCAAATAATGATAATAAACTGCAGACTAGATATTTTCCAAATGATTAGAAATGATTATTATATATCTTCAACATTGATCACCACCAAGTCGGACTCATGCAAGTTAAAAAGGAAATACAATTTTCAGTGTTCATACAATTACTCTCCAATATATTTGAATCATTTTTCTGTCCTTATAACTTTACTTGCATTGTACTATTATTGAAATATTTCTGCTTAAAGTTATCGTATCTCGTTATCGTATCATTGTTTGATTGGAAAATAAAGAACAATTTAGCAAGCAAGCAATTTTAATTAGTTACAATATTTTCATGGCTTATAAGACAAATTTCAAAATTCAAATTAAGGAATAAACAATTTTCTTGTATTATTTTTTGTCACAGAAACGTTTTCAGATTTTATGCTGATTTCGGTAGATTTTTTATGGCAATTTTAAATCGAACGTTATTTTAAAGAACTAATGAGTGTCGTCGGTGTGAAAAGTACATATATTTTTTCAAAATATAGTATTATAAATACATACATTCATATACAAATTATCAAATCAAATATATTATTAAAATATTGTATTCTTCATTGCTCCAACTATTGCTTGAATTATTTTATGAGAGGAGGTTGATTTATATAATATGTGATCATACAAAAGTGAGCCCGAATCTTTCGTCTATTCTTGTTTGGGAAATGTTTTTGCCATATGGCTGTACGTTATTTACTTCGAGATAGTAAATGCCTTTTTGAATGGTCTCAGTAGTCTTATAGCCCATGAAGGCAATGGAACCATTACATTCGTGATTTGGTTCATTGTTTGATATTGGGCACAAATTCGCAGCTAAGTTATATTCGTTGCCTGGTTGAACTGATTCGGCATAATACTCAACGGCACGTGTATGCGAACAAAATATATCTTGACAATTCGACTGTATTGTCCTCAAGCCACCAACAAAGAAGTCGACATGTCCCACTGCCTTGTCAGTACCAAGTATGCCAGGATTTGTGTGTATGACATCAACGAATTGAGCATCGTTTTTACTTAGTCCTGGCAAATTTTGTTCGTAAAAACATGGGTTTGCCGGATCCAAGCCGGTGATGCGTTGAAGTAAATGACCATTGGATTCCTTCGTAAAAACCCGTCCCGCTGTGCTGGCGACCTGAGCACCCAAACTGAAGCCAATTAAGTGCACCTTATTAATATCGTAAACGCGAGACAAGCGCACCAGACCAGTACCAACATCTTCTCCAATCTTTATGGTATTGTTGGCGGAACGACCATATAATGTATCTATGTAGCCAGCGGTGTCAACTTCCTAAGCAATAGACTTGAGTCCGTGTTATTTTAATGGTCATTAAGCTAGATACTTACTATTATGTTTACATCAGTGCGCATTTTGTATGCTTCCGTGATCTTCGCAATACTCTTTATATTACCTTGACCGGAAAGCCAACCGGCAATTAAAATTACTGTTGTATGGTTGACGTTGAAGCCTGGCAAATCGACAAGCGTTTCTGCGTTTGACGCACTTAAAATACTCAATGTTTTAGGGCCAAATAATTTAAATTGAATCGGACGTTTCGGAAATTCGAACCAATCGAAGATGCTTTCAATACCTTCAGGCCCCGGACCTGAAATCGATTATTTCATAAATGTGTGTACTTTGTAATCACAATTGCTGACTTACATGAAACTGCATAGTTCGTTGGTAAATTTGGAGAAGTCATTACATTAAGTAAATCACTAAAAAAATCGAAGCTTTTCTTCATAACCTCTTGTTGGGTTGCAGGCAGGAGCGTTAAAAACGCAAAGCAAATCAGACTAACTTTTAGCATGTTGAGCGAATGATTGAGTTTTGTTCTTCTCAAAATAGCTAAGCTCTATGCAGTTTGAACTAATATGCATTTAAATGAACATTTTACGGTACATGTGAAAAGCCTTAATGTGCATATAATAATATTAAGTATTATACTTAAACTGTATCACACTTTTTTTTATTTTTTATGTCGTGGATTCGGAAAATGCAAGAAATTCATTAAATATATTTTTATATAACCTGATTTCTTTTAAAATTTCGTTAAAATTTTTTTAAATGAGAAAATTATCACATTTTTATATTTAAATATGGCAAAAATAGGAAAAAGTTTATAAGTTCTAAGCGAAATACATTTATATACATATGTTTTTTAACTTTTATATTATTGCTGACCTATGAAATGATAAGTAATACTGAAACAATGTTTTTCACATCTTTGAGATAATCATTGTCATAAACAAGTAACCAAATGATCCAATGAAACCGACTTTTCTCATCAAGAAGTGTTTGGGATCTATTTATTGGTATCAAATAAATATAAGTATTTTCAAAAAGAGAATCTTAAAAAGAGCTAGTATTTTTCTTTTAATGCAAAAGCAGTTCGCTTACAGATCTTGTAATGAGTTGTAATTATCAAAATCACTTATGCATTGATTTTAATTAATTTCAGCATTTTCATAACTTTTCGGTTAGGAAAAAAACATTTACAGGAAAATATTAATTCTTTGTTTTAAGTTTGTACTTGTCATAATTGTCAAAGTTAAATTGCTTAATGTTAATTTTAATGCGCTGACGAAAAACAAAGAATATTTAAAAAAAAGTTCCTCAAAATTTAGAAGCACAAGTTGAATCAACAACAAATGTTGTATTGTGTCAAACTTGTGGCTGCATTTTAGCCCCTCTCCGCTCCTCTCACAATAAGCTAAACGAAATTACGACAAAAAGTAATTAACAAATGTTTTTGTGGAACTTTTTGTTTTGCTTATTTGGAAAACAACAACAAACAATAAAAAAGTAAATTAGAAAGAATAAAAGAAAAAGTGCCAAAAAATCTGACGAAAAAGGATTTCAATGTTTTTGACATCTTTCAAGTACTGCAAAAAAAAATATGCAAAAAATTAATATAACAATTAAACAAGAGTTTTCTTATTACCTATAAAAAAAAATAAAGAGAAGGCCATCAACGTTTTATTAGCGCAGAAACTCTACATTTCCAGAAAAGTGGAAGAAAGCCATAGGTTGCGATGGGCAATACTCTCTATAAAAAACGTTGAACCAGTTTTGCACAATAAAGTTTAAAGTTTTCACAAATATAAGATTATAAGAGACAATAGATATGTATGTGTAAAAATAAGATTATTTCGACAATGAACTTAAAATGGAAGTAACTGAAGCTTAATAAATCATAAATTCTTGAAAAAGTAAAAAAGAAAGATATAAATAAATCAAAATTAATTGTTTGTAATAATAATTTTTAAAAAATGGAATCAATATTTATCGGTAATAAATTACATTTATTTGTTGTCCTCGAAGTGTCAATGCTTTGTGCAATGATTGAAGCAGAAATTATTTGTAAGAAAACAATTGTTCCGGACACGGATTTTCCGAGCGAAAAGTCAACATTTCGCAACGCCCTTCAACGACGCGTGCACTTTAGTCAACCGTGTGATCTGCTGTGGGACGCATGCTTTCCAGCCTTTGCTATGGGCATGTTCTCCCACGGCTACGGCATTGTGTATCTCAAACCATTTGGTGTATTTGAGAATGGCCTACGGCGACTCAAATATGTGACGGTGCGTGTGTGGCGACATGTTGGCTATCTGCAGCTGCTGCCGTGGCTATACAAAGTATCCATGTACTTGGAATACTCGGCCATAAAGATGTACGCGTATTATCATGATCCAAATTATTATGAGGCCGAAAATTTTCAATCACTTTTGCTCTGTAGCATGTTGCTTTGGACATTTCAATTAGCTTGTATACTCTGTGTTTTGTTAAACTCAGCGCTTTGTTATGATACTCTACGCACGGGGCGATATTTAATAACAATTGATAATCATGACTTTCGCGCTTATGTGAGAGGGTTAAATCGGCTGCTTGGCTGGGAAGTTGTGCCAGATTAGTAATTTGTTAACACAAAGTTTAAGTATGCTCGTAACAGTAAATAGAAGTTGTAATATTATCAAAATAAAATAATTTTTAAAAGATATTAAAGGACTTCCATGATGTTTTGACAAAGTAGTCAAATCTGAAAAATATTTTTTATACGTGAATTGATCTTAAGCCCCGGATGCTCATCGTCAGACTTTGCAGCTATTGGTTTTGCAAGTGTGTCACTGAAACAAAACAAAATTCTTCAAATATTAACGTAACACTTTTAAAATGTAAGCTAATTTATTTAGAAAGCAAACAATTTTGTTATAAAATATATGAAAATGCACTTGTGTTCACTGAAGGAACTATGAACTACCATGCTAGCTGTCTATTGATGTAGCTATCACCAAACCCAACATGCAACCTACCACGGAACAAACCAATAGACAAAGCACAAGCTACTAGCTAACATAGTAGGCTGCAAGCACATAGACATACACGCACGCATATTGTGGTAAACATTTAGCGCCACAAAGTATGCAATCAATTTTTATAACCGAACATACATGCTTACAATCTATGTGTGTATGTATGTATGTAGTTGTATGGAGCCGTGCACATTACTTGACTTACGTTCGTTTCTTGGTGTCTGTCCAATTCAGTACAATTCTACTCGACTTGGCACGGTTCGGCCTTGTGCTGCTGCCGCCCACTAATAATTTTCAATATAATCAGCACCTGTGTCGACGATGCTCTTCGCTGCTGTGTGCTCTACTGTGCTATGCTGTTCTGTGCTGCTGTGTATGAATGCTACTAATGTACAAACATTTTTATAAAAATCGCTTTGGAAGGCATTAGAGCAGCACAGCAGCCGCGGGGAGTCTGGAAGGAACCAACTGCTGTGAATATGCCGGCACTTTTCACATTATGGACCGCATGTGTGCTGTTGCCTGCGCGTTTTTCCTTCATAGATGCTTTTTTATTATTTTTTTGCTTAGTACTCTCTTAACTTGTTGTACCGCTGCTTCGAACACTTTGTTAGCTCGTTTTGTGGCGAAGGTGCAGAAGGGTTGACGTTGAGGCAAGCGCTTTTGGGTGAGCGTTAATTTTACCACATGCGGTTGACGGCGCATTTCACAAGAAACAAACAAAAAAAAAAATACAAAAACAACGAGAAAATAAAAATAGAGAGGAGGTAAAAAGAAAGGTGTATAAGAAGAGAGCATTTATTTTTAAGTACAAATTTATTTTTTCATATAAGCTTAAGAAAATTGTGTTATTTCTTCTTTCTATTTTTTGTTCTAAATTCAAAAATTGTTTGACTATTATTAAATTATTAAATTAATCTATATATATTTTGCTCTCACCAAAAATAATTCATCGACTAATAATAATAATACTAATACTTTTTTTCAAATTCTTTAATATAACAGAAATTATCACTAAGTACAAAATTTTATTTTGCCACTTTGCAAGAATTTATTCAATCGACTTAAATTTTCACTTACTGTATTAGATTAATAAAATTATCAAACGGATGAGATTACTGAAATTCTTATTTCTACAAAAAATTTATTTACATTTTTTAAAAAATTTGAAGTATTTTTTTTTAAAGAAACTTTAATCAAAAATAAACGGTTTAAAAAATTAATTAAATATTTTAGTAGTAAAAAAAGGTGTTTTTTTTTTGTTTTGTAATTTTAATATAATAAATAATATAATATAAGAGCGGCCGTAAAACAATAATGTTCAGATTATCGTGTGTGCGTATAATTAAAACTATATAGTGGGGCTATTCGAAAGCTGTTCCACCAATTAATAAAGTTTTTGAAACCTTCAACAACAATCAAAAGATCAGTTTAGATTTACTAAATTTTGAAACCAACGTCTATAATATTTTTGCTATATAATTGACAAACATCTCAACATATAAGTCCGGCACTCTAAAAGTGCGCGTTCTCTGATTGTTTTTTCTTAATAAAATGTGATCAAAACCAAATCCGGTTCTTTGGGATGTTCATTTGAAGGTCATGCAAAATTCATTGATTTCAGTTTAAATTTCTATAAGCTAGCATGGTACATGGAGATTGATGATGTGAAATGCATGTCTACCCGAATTCATGTCAATAATCAAACTGTGAGTAAGTTTTTTGTGTCGTTGAAAAAAAAGATGATCTTTGCCAACCAAAACAAATCGAAATTGTGTGGCATCCACTTTGGTGTTCTTTTCAAATATGTAAGATTCATTGGTGGCGTTACTATTTTGTAGACCGCAGCTGCAAATTTACAAAATTAATCAGTTCTTCATTAGCGAAGGTTTTTTCACGATGTAAATAAAATCCAATAGTTAAATGAAAAGCTCATTAAATATTATTTAAAAACTCGATGAATATTTCTATTATATTTTTGTTCAAAATTTGTATTTTCTTTTTTGCACATTAGTAAAATGCTCATAAAGTCAAAAGATATTTGCTTACATACTCCATCAAGAAGATACTAGAGAATTTTATAACACTTAACAGTGAAAGTTTTGTGTGTGAGTGTTTGTGGAGGTGGTAAGCACATACAACTCAACGCGCAAATACTTCAAGAAAATATAAAATTGCATGTCAACAGCAAAGCACTTTACACTATGATGATGAGCGTTGATGACAAGCGTTGGCGGAAAGGCAAAAAACAAAAACAAAAAAACAAATTGAATAAAAACGAAACAGGAAAAAATGTTTCAAAGGTGAAAAATTGTTTCAGTGAAAAAGAAGGCGTACAGCAAAATTTCAATTTTCATGCGCACAATCAATTTTATCAATTTCCATTTTTGCATATTTGTATAGCAAGTGCTTGTGAACTCACACTTACACACACACACATACACACAGTTTTCTCTCTTTGATTATTATTTTTTGTTTTGTTTTTGTTTTTGGCTCCTTTTTTGTCGTTTTTATTCACTTTTATTCAGTCAGACATGAGTTGAATAAGTCAAGCGATAGCAACAATGCTGTTTGTCATGCTGATGGCGTTGATGCTGCTGATGAGCATGACATGTTGCCGTCGCTGTTGTTGTCATTGTCGTTGCTGTCGCTGTTGCTTCTCTGTTGATATTTGACACTTTATTATGTGCACATCATCAATTTTCAAATTATTGTCTATCTGCGTTACTCACATTTAAACAAAATACACACACACACACACACAAACGGAAAGTGACACATACGTGGCGAAGATTTATATGCGCGTGATCTTCAAGCACACATATGTGTTTGTGTGTTTGTGTGTCACACAGTCATTCATTCTGTCTATTTGTCAATTTTGCTAAATTGCTAGAAAATTATATTTCCACTTCTTTTAAAAATAAATCAGAAAAAAGGAATTCTGTAAAAATTATATTAAAAAAAAATTGTATACAATTTTTATTTGTTTTCGAAAAAATGAAATTATTCACACTTATTTAAAGAAAGAAGAGCGTAAATATATTTATTTTCATTTAAATTTGTATGTTTTTTTTAATTTAATCAAATAGTTTTCCAGAGTCAATAGTTGGCCACAAGTCGTGATTCTACGAAATATTCTATTGCATGTAGAGGCGACAAGCAATTATGATTGGTTATAACATGGCAAGCTTCTAAATAGTGTGAAGATTATATGGATGGCTTTAAATCAATAGAATTTTGTTATTCCAACAAAACTAGATTAGTTAAGAAGTGTCTTAAATTCAACTCAGTTCCACCTTTTAAGTCAAAAAAATTGATAAGGCATAACGAGTTACATCATATTTTCTGAAACAACAATTCCAGTGTTTTATAATTATTTCTAATACTGACGAAACGGGCATGGCTGTAGAATCTTTTTCAGAAATGAAAACGAAAAACTAAGCATCAAATTGACTTTATTAAACAATCTAAATAGTATATATAAAAAAAATTTAATACCATAGGTATGATTCTTGGCATATTTAATGACGACTATAGGTGGCTGGAGTTTATTTGATTACAAGTATTTACAATGTTTTCCAAAGTGGAGCAAATCGCAGCTTAAAAGATTAAAAGGTCAACAAAATTCATAAATATATTCTCTGTTGTACTCGAAAGTATAAGCATTTTCATACCTCAGCATAATAATTAAAATCTGTTAATTTCATTTCTACAAAAGTATTTATTATCCATTCAGATGTGTGCTAATAAAATCATATACCATAATTATTATTTGGTGCACAATCTATTAACCAACTAATCATCAAATAATTCGCAAATGTAATCCTATTACGCGTACCTTTGTAAATACACACGCCCATAAGTATGCAACGCACAACACGCTGCGAGCAATGTTCGTGCATATTAATTACTTATACGAAAATGAAATCCAACTAAAACACCTTCGCCTAAAAGTCGACAACAGAATTTTGGGCACATTCGTTACGAGTCACGTCGCATTTGCCACAAATGAAATGACAATGTGCCTTATGCCAATTTTTCTTTTGACTTTTGCAAGGATAATTTTTATTTTCTTAGTCTTGGGTCTTATGCCAATAAGCCAATGTGATTAGTGTCATATGATTAACGTTACTTTTCGGCCCATTGTGTTACCATAAATAAACCGAAAATTGTAGCTTTAAATAAGCAAAACGAAAATTACTGCTTTTGTACGCGCACATTAAAGATTAACTGCTTTACAATTTGCGTCAACGTTTGGCTTTGTTTTTTTATGCCTTTGGATAATTTGAAGTCTAATTAACAAGCAGTCAATCGCATGTGTATGCGCTCTTCTTATCTCAACTGCCACTCAGTTTACTGCTTTTTAATTTTCAATCAACACAAATCTTATGCAGAAAATTGAATTAATGCTCAGCAGCGTATTCGCAAAACGAATCAGCAAAAGTCTTGAGCAACCTGACAGTGGATCCCAGCAATTGCGTGAGACATGCGAACATGCAAGGAAACAATCAAAACAAAAAAATTCAACACAAAGTTAAGTCATTTCTGTATTGTTTTTGTTATATGATACACAAATAACAATATTCGTTTGCACGAAATTTATGCCAATACAAGAATAGTCTGTTTGATGAATATACGCGTGACAGGTTTGCAGTTAAGAAAACTCAATTTGCAAAGTAGCAACAATTTAACATCACCTTAAAAGCATTATAAAGAACTTTTTGTTAATAGAGACAAAACATACGGCACGCAATTAGAATCCTACTTATATAACATTTAATAGAATAATTGTATTAACAGTGCCCAATAGAGTTGCCAGAATAAGGGAGTTTTTGTAGCATTATGGTTGTTAAACAGAATTTCTATTGGTCACTGGATCAACGCAAGCGCTGGTCGCCTAATGGCCATCTGTAAACGATCGTGCTTAATCTTGGGTGAACAAATTATCCTTTAGATATCTTTATGTAATAAGTAAACACAATATTAATCAATAATTTGTTTTATTGTAGTTTTCCTTGTTCATTTTAGAATAACAAGTATAAATTAGTATTTTTTTAATTAATCTCGAATAAATTGAGTTAGAACATTTTGACTAAGTCAACTTTCGCGAAACAAAAGTTACATTGGTTGATCCGTGTGGAAACAAGAAGGCTACAGAAAGATGCACAAGTCAATTTTAGGGTCAGCAGGGCTAACTAACTAAGTTCCAATAGTTTCCGCAAGGCAATTGTACAGAATCTTTTCACAAGCACTTTCACCACTTAACCTCTAAAATAATCTTCCTACCACAGACAAATCAACTTTTGCTTGCCAAAACATTTTTTCTGAAAATCACAAAAAGACATATTCTCTATCTTCTTTGCATTTCTCGACATTAATTCTTCGCATTTTAAATTAGTATTGACGAATTACATCTAATTTGTAGTTATTGTCTATTAATTATTGGCCATAAGAGACCTAGGAACAACAGCAAGAATCAACATCACCGCTAAGTGGCCAAAAATAAAAAATGCTAATTAACCGCAACGAACAACATAATTAAAAATTTAAATGAAGCATTTCAATTAAAACGACACACGCACTTACACATACAACCACGAAAGCACACACAAGCACACACATGCACACGCCAACGTATAATTGAACGCTTCTGACAGACACCTGTCGAAGTGATTATGATGATTATAAAGAATACATGTATTTGTACATTTGTGTGTGTGTGTTTGCTTGTGCTTTTCTTCATGTGTGTGATTTTTGTATCTCGAACTAACAATTCTATTAAAGAATATCTTGTAACAATACAACAACGCAAACAAACCAAACTCTAAGTATTTAAATAAGGTTTGATAGAATAGAGTTGTGTGCCTGTGTGGGTTTGTGCATTTGAGTGTAGTCGCTTGTGTGTGTGTTTTTTTATGCCTGTGTGTGTGTGGCTTGAATGAACTTTTGCGTTGAAAATAAATTGTTGCGGTTCACCTGTTAAATTTTGGTTACCAATTAGGCATCATTGCTTTTTTTCTGCTCTATTATTTCACCAACCTTATTTCACATTCACATCGACTTCCTTAAGTAAACCACATCAACCGCTTTGAAATTTTGGGCTAATTTGCAAAATGGTTAAATGAGTGTTTGAATAATGACATGAGGATTTTGTAAAGTGTGTCTGGCGTTTAAGGTTTGTTCTGCTCGTTGCTTTTAGTACGCTTTGTAGATAAAAAAGACATGTTGCTCCAAATTTAATTAGTGACTTCCAAGTGTGAAAAGGCTTCAAACTTTTTTGTGGTTGGTGTGTGTAATTGCTTATTTTTTATTTTTTGTTATTGAATCTGATTTGTCACCTTTGAGCGCCAAAGAAAATTATAAAACTTTCTTTTTAAAATGTTTGCGTACGATTTTTATGGAATTCATTCATTGTCAGTCATATTTCTTCATTTGTTTATGAACTGATTATTAATTTTTTGCGAAAACAAAATTATTTTGCACTTTTTTGCGAAACATTTTCTGCTCAAAAATCTGAAGAGCCTATAAATAGTTCTTTATGATATCGGTCAAATTTCACAAGTGTTCTTGTACGCTACGCACATGACTAAAAAAAGTATATTGATTTTGCCAGAAAATTCGTGCACATAAGAGACGGAAATTTGCTTATTAACACCGAAAATATTAGTTTTCGGCTTGTAATATTACTTATCTAATCTTAATCTATAAAGAATTATAAGTGATTCAAATTATTTGAACAAGTATTCATAGCATCCAAAAATGCTGTAAGCCGATCGAATTTCTTCTTCCATCTATTCAGCAATTTGATAAGTTTGTTTTCTTCAGCATTGCCGAAGTAAACTCCTTCTTCCTGTTTGAATAAACAATCGATCTAATCTATCTAAGATATTTATGCCACACACGATAGCATGAATTTGTGAATTTATGCCACGAGTAATGAAGTTGATTTTGTTTCAATTGCTTGTTATCAATTCTATAAATATGGTTTAACGACTTTGAAATTTGCACACTTGTCAATAAGTGCGCAAAATTGACTCTCAACAAAGAACTTAGCCAAAAAATTAATATTCACTTGTCTTATCTGTACTTCTCCAATAAACTAACGATAGCAAGAGATTTAAATTATTATGTTATATTCACCTATGCATGAATAATCCACATACACATTGTTTTCCACTTTTTTAATAAAAGTGATTACAAAAAATATGAGTAATAAACTTATCAACAATAATTACAAATAAAAATGTCAGCTGGTCTCGTATTACGACGCTCGCTCTTATGATAAGATTTCAAGCGACTGACGACTATAAAAGAAACGGAAAATATCATGGCAGACATAGAACAACCAGCAAGCAATCATCATGAAGTTGTTAATACTACTAGCGACATTGTGCCTTTTTGGCCAAGTATTTTCTAATGAAAGTGAGTATTCATCCATTTATTCGTCTAAGCAACTTTAAGATGGAAGCTACGGTTTCTTTAACAATTTTTTGATACAGAAATCGTTAACTGCTACTGGGGCACGTGGGCCAATTATCGCCCTGGCGATGGCAAATTCGAGACCACCAACATTGATCCGAGTCTGTGCACTCATTTAAGTTACAGCTTCTTCGGCATTGCCGACAATGGTGAATTCAAATCATTGGATACATGGCTTGACTTGGATAGCGGCTTAGGTAGGCTTAACATAACAAAATACTAGAAGAATTTCACAAAAAATGCCAATCGAAACATTTAGGTTTCATAAGCAAAACTATTGCTCTGAAGCAAATAAATCCCAATCTTAAAGTGATTGCGGTTGTTGGTGGTTGGAATGAAGGCTCTGCCAAGTATTCGTCTATGGCAGCAGATCCCTCGAAACGTGCGCGTTTCATTTCATCCGCATTGAACTTTATACAACAATATGGATTTGATGGTATAGATGTCGACTGGGAGTACCCCGGCCAACGTGGTGGCAGCTCTGATGATCGTCAGAACTTCGTTACACTGTTGCGTGAAATTAAGGAAAGGTAAGTTGCTATTGCGTTTAAATTATATCAAGTGTACATAAAACGCCCTTTGTAGATTTGCGCCTCTGGGCTTGGAATTGGGCATTGCTGTTGGTGCCTCCGAGTATTCGGCAAGCATATCGTATGACATACCTGCAATTTCTCAGCATTTGGACTTTATTAACGTCATGACCTACGATTTCCACATGGCACTCGATGGTTATTTGGGTTTCAATGCTCCACTACCCGAAGTCGAAGCTTCCATCAACTATTGGCTGAATGCTGGCGCACCTGCCGATAAACTCGTTTTGGGCATTGGCTTCTACGGTCATACTTACCAAATGGCTAACGCTGGCCAAAACTGGCCTGGTGCCGCTTCCATAGGCTCAGGCTCAGCGGGCCAATACACCCGTGAGCCCGGTTACTTGGGCTACAACGAAATTTGCGAAAACAACTGGGCAACAGTTTTTGACGAATCAAACAAGGTACCATATGCCTTCCAAGGTGACCAATGGATTGGCTATGATAATGTGGAGAGCATTAACTTGAAAATGGACTTCTTGAAATCAAAGAATCTACGCGGCGCCATGGTCTGGTCCATTGAGACTGATGATTTCCGTAGCAAGTGCGGTGAAGCTTACCCACTCTTGAAGACCATCAATAGAGCTGTTCGCAATTAACTTTGCTTAAATATTATGTAAATAAATCGATTATGAAACATTACAACTTTTGATGATCTTGTCTTGTATCGACTTCCTAATTTGATTAATTTTTCTTTTTTTTTTACCACTTGATAGTCGCCCGTCTGCTGTCATTATTAATTCTTGAAATCAGATTTTTTTTATATTGACAGTCAAGAATGTGCCACAATAATTAAAAGCACATTTATATATAGAAACTCATTCAACAAGCTTTTGCACTTAAGATAATAAATTGTTGTTTGTATAATGTTGGCAAATATAAACAAATAAAATAAAAGTACATTCATTGTATATACTTACAATTTCAAATCAAGATGCACTTTTATCAATGAGTCAAAATCATAACGACTTTTTCATAATCAACAGATAAGCGTTACACCTCAACGACTGTTATCGGCAGTGATTAACTGTTTATATATACTGAAGTAATAAACATTAGTTGTGTACAAACACTTGGCCAGAAAATTTATTTCATTGAATTATTCAATATTAGTGGCCCTAAAAAACTTCAAATTTAAACATTCTTCATGATGAGAGTGGATTTTGTAGAAATCATTTCTGAAGTAATTAATTATAAAATAACGATTTAACGATTGCTTGAATATAGTCTTATTAATTTCAATTTGTATATACATATATGTATGTACAAGCGTTTGATAGTTTTTCAAAAATTTTAGTTTTTCAAAAAATGGCTGGTGTACAAATTCTTAGTTTTTTATACGAAAAAAATTACACTTACATGGCTAAAAGAAAAATGTACGTCAAAATAAAAAAATCCAAAGCCATCCTGGGTACAATTATACATAGAAATTTCAGTGTTGGCGGTTTTTGAAAACATGGTTTTGAAAAATAGGCATTTAAAGTTTCGAGTGCCATTTTTTTATGCATTTCAGACTGCTTCATTCATAAATATCTATTTCCATAAAAACTGTTACGATTTGTCTTAAATATTAAATATACTTTATGAAGTCTTGCTGTACTCCTTCAATTTTAAGCCTACATTTGGTCGGGTTTATAGGCACAAAATGCGAAAGAAATGTTCAAAATGTACTATCTTATTCAGCCGATGAATATTTGACTGATTTCTTTGCAATTTAAATTTTGTTGACATGATTTTTGTAGTTTTGTCAATCAGCGTGTGTGAGATTATTTAATGGTTTTGCACTTGAAGCTAATAAAATCAAATTATAATCAGTTTAAAACCATTGAGTGCCTCTAAACAAACACTGGACAACCACCTCAAGTACCTCACTTTACATACCTTAGTGCATTCACATTTATTATACTATATGACACTCTTAAAGTTTACAATGTGGTGCCTCTTTAATTTAAGTGCCTCCTATTGACTATCATAAACTTTTAGACAAATGAATGCATATTTTAAATTTACGATTTCCGTTTCTTCTATCTTAGTTATTATAAAAAATTAAAAATACAAAGTAAGCACATTAAAAAATAACAAAAAACAATTATTTTTTTGTGAATGGTTCAATTTAGTTTAAGTTATCTTAACAAATCGATCTACGTATGTGCAAAGAGCAAGTATGCTAATTGAAAATAAAATCAAAATTTTCTTAATGAAATGTTAGCGCATGCGCAAAACTTAAATAAACATTTGTTTATTGTATCTGTCTGAGCAGTGCCCGGTGTTTCGTACAACAAATGAGTTCACACTTTGTGACGTCGACTGATTGAGCAAATAAACGCTTTTAAACAGACAACCCACACTAAACAAATCTATATGGTTCTTGCAGACTATATAAATTTATCAAAATATTTATTTATTTTATAAATGTTCATTCATCTGATTTTTAAACTTTGATTACTGAACTAGAACGCTGTAAATTAATTTTAACGAAGTCTCAATTATAAAATATTCAAAAAATAAGTTTAAGCCTTACCAGTATTTAATGAAGATAACGAACGCTTTTTTGACCCCCACCCCCCCCTCGGTGACCATTGCAAGACCCACTACATTTCACGTAGCAACTCATATATATGGTTTAAGTATTTTTTTTTCAAATAGAGACTTAAAAAGTACTTATTTGTCTCATATTTGTTTTTATTAATAAATCAGCATATTGTAATAGGAACTCAATTAACAAAAACAAGTCTTTTTCTTCAAGTGTATAACGGTGTTAGAGTCCCTACTTAATATTGTCCACGGGACACTGGCTGTACCCTACATTTGGTCTCAAACAAACTTATTATACTTTGCATATACATGGCTTAAAAACGGACATGAAGAGTATTTAATCTTCCGCCAGAACGAAGATCGCGTTCTTACTGTTTTTTGGTTCAGTCTGCATTTAAATAAAAACAACACTTAACATATTACATTTAGTTTATTTTCATTCTAAGTTCTAAGCCAGGTTGGTCATCTTTTTTAAAATGTAAGTCATAGCCGTCGGATTGTCCTGTTGAACCATATGCCCAGCGAAATTCACCCAGAACATGCTCAGACTGCCACCGCTTTTTTCATAGCCCTGCAGTACATTATCAATTTTAATGGGCGTTCTTGTCGCAGCCGTGTAGGATGACTTGTTGTGCCACTGCATGTGCTCAATCCAAGTAATCGTGCCTGGTGTGGCACAAATGAGATCCAACTGACCCGAATAAAAAGCCACTTTGATTGGTGTGTCGTTCAATAGTTGACGCACTGACAATATGAACAAAAAATATTTCAATACGAGATCAATTCTCTTGGCAATTGCTCACCTATATGCACCGAGGATTGTCCCTCATCTTCTTCCAGATGACCGCAAGCAGTGTTACGCACGGCGTCCCAACTGTGGCCATTGCCGGAGACGTTTAATTTTTGAGCGACTTTGCCTTGCATTAATTCCTTGAGCTTCTTACTGTAACCATAGCAGGCATCATCATCATCTGCATTGGTTGGTTTTTGTATATTATAAAAGTTAATGCCAGCGGTAATATTGTCGATCAAGTCGAGCACCTGAAGGCTGGCGGTAAATGCACCCCGCCAATTAGCAGCGTTCGCTTCTGTCTCAAAAATTTTTGCTAAAGCGGTGATTTTTGCATATTCTACGTGGTCGATTAATCCCACATGAAGTAGAAAAGGCGCGTATGAGTTGATTGTATCTACAGGCGACACCCATGGATTGCCCACGGAAACCGTGAGAAGATTACTGCTCAGTTCTCTACGTTCAATTGCATTGTAAAGCTCTAATGCAAATTCAGTTGCCATTTTGCCGCCATAACTTTCTGAGAAAATATGCAATGGCGTATTCACAAAACACGCATGCAAGGCATAGAATTTTTTCATAAAGTTCACCAAATCCAAAGCAATTTCATGCGTACTCCTGACATAATGACTATCATCGTCAACAAAACTGAATCCGGCACCGACAGGACTGTCAATGAAAAGCAAATTTACGTGTTGCACCCAAGACGAATTACGCGGATTGCCATCGATATCCAAGGGACCAAACTGTTCAAAGTTACCAAATCCGGTTGAAGATGCACCTGGTCCACCTTGGAGCCAAATGACCAAGGGTCGATCCGTGTAATTTCCAATGTTGGCTGCAGTTGTGTAGTAAAGCCAGTAAAACATATGCGCTCCTGGCCGTACTGTCACAAATCCCCAATCTTGTTCTCCCGGACCATAACCTACGCGTGCTATTGCCAAGTGTTAATGACAATCATTGATAATGATTTTCTTAAAAGCGTTTTTTGATAGTTACCACTTGCGATGCCGCAAACAAAACACAACAGATATATTCGACTATTGAACATGTTGAATATTTCTTTATTAAAAATTATCAAAACCCAATTTGGTTAGCCAGAACTTTCTGGCATGACCGCACGCGTTCGCTTTCATTCAACGTTTGAAGTGATTTGCTCAGATTTTACCCGATTATTACTCTAATTTCGAGAATTGTGTACTATTTTTAAATTATTCACACCTCCAATTTAATTGTTTAGATTGGCTAAATCGCTTGCTAATTGAAAATCTCAAAATATTCATTTTGTAGCTCACTCAATAAATTTTGTATATTCAGATATGGGCGATTCCACATTAGATTGACCGAACAAAAAAAATTTTACTTTTACTTTTATTAAGACTGGAAACACAAGCAACAAAAAAAAAGATCCAAGGCAATACAAACAATTTTAGAAATAAGCTGCGAAAGGTTTGATTTTAAAATGGTTACCATTCTGTATTACTAAATTCTACTTCATTACTTCATTATCATTTGTTATATTTTTCAGAATATAACTCAAGACCTGTGGATTGTCCAATTGTACCATGTGTCCAGCACGATTAATCCAGAACATGCTAAACTTGCCATCACTTTTTTCGTATCCTTCAACGATACCATCGATTTTTATAGGTTTTCGTACAGCTGCCAAGTAGGCTGGCTTATCACGCCATTCCATTTTGTTGATTACGTCGATGGTACCCGGTGTAGGGCAAACCGCGTCCAAATTACCTGAGTAGAATGCGAGTTTAATTGGCGTCGTGTTTAACAATTCTTGTACTATAAAAAAAATGTTATATAATAGGAGTCTATACATATACACATTAAAACAATATTACTTGTAGGGATAGATGATTTTGTCGAATCTTCATCTAAATACTTGAGGGTGTCATCTTGTTGCGCTGCCCATTCATAACCTGTTGTTATATTTAAGGTCTGTTTAATGGGTCCTCGCATAAACTCAATCAGTTCAGGGTTTAAGGCGTACTCATAGCCTACCTTAGAAGCCTTGTCTATATTACATATATCCACATCTTTCAATAATGTATAAACGAAATATAAGATTAAATTAGCTGTCAACAAAGCCGCTGTGAAATTTCCGACATTTACAAAATCCATTGTTCGCAATGCAAAAGCACTGAGATCCGCATGAAGATCAAGATCAATTCGACCTGTTTGTAGTAAAAATGATGGTATTGAAAGACTTGTATCAACAAGAGATATCAGTGGATTTCCAACAGTGACCGACTTTATATTCGCATTAATTTCACCACGCGTGTCAGCTCTGTAAAGTTCTAAGCCAAATTCGGGTGCCATTTTGCCACCATAGCTCTCAGAGAATATATGCAACGGCACTGGCACAAACTCAGGATGTTTAGCGTAGAAGTGTTTCATACACGTTACTAAGTCTCTGGCTATTTGAGATGAACTTGTAGTGTATCGATATTCAGCTTCTACATAACTGAAACCAGCGCCCACGGGACTGTCAATAAATAGCATATTGACATGTTCCACCCAAGAATTGTTACGTTTATTTCCATGTATGTCAATAGGTCCGAAGTACTCAAAGTTTCCCGATCCGGTTGAAGACCTGCCAGGACCGCCTTGCAACCAAATAACAAGAGGCCTTTGAGTGTATTGCTTTACATCAGCACTGGTATAGTAGAGCCAATAGAACATGTGCGCACCTGGTCGCACTTTCACAAAGTTCCAGTCTTGCTGGCCGGTTCCATTACTAAAGTCAGCTGTGATTAATAATTTTTGATAATAAATGTTGGGCTTAAAAAAAGTATTTTTTGTTACCGTAAATACTAAGTATTTTTGTAAAAACCAGGAATGCCAACACAAGCAACATGGTCAAAGCTCAAACTGAAACTGAAACTAGTTTGCGAATCGGATAAAATTTGCCGATAAGTACGTAAGCATTTCCATGTTCTCATATATGAGCGTAGTCAAGCATCATCTTGGGAGTCAGTAACTTTGGCGATAAAATATATAATTTACTGTGGAAGTATTTCATTAATTTTATTGAAAGCGTGTTTACCTAACACACTACTATACTAAGTTTATTTAAGACTTAAAGTAATAAACAGTGTTTGAAACACCATAATGTAAATTAATTTTTTTTTTTTTCACTTATAAACTTTTATTGCTTTACCGGGACAACGTTAGATGCCAAATTAACGAAACGATGTTATATTTGTTACATTTTGAAGAATATAACTCATTACCTTAGGATTGTCCAATTGTACCATGTGTCCAGCACGATTAATCCAGAACATGCTAAACTTGCCATCACTTTTTTCGTATCCTTCAACGATACCATCGATTTTTATCGGTTTTCGCACTAGCTGCCAAGTAGGCTGGCTTACTCACGCCATTCCATTTTGTTTATTACGTCGACTGTACCCGATGTAGGGCAAACAGCCGTCCAAATTACCTGAGGTAGAATGGCGAGTTTAATTGGCGTCGTGTTTAACAACTCTTGTACTATAAAACAAATAATTTTATATCAATAGAAGTCTATACGCCATTAACAACATTAAAAAAATATTACTTGATTGGGATAGATGATTTTATCTGTATCTTCATCTAAATAATCGAGGGCGTTATCTTGTTGTGCTGCCCATTCATAACCAGTTGTTATATTTAAGGCCTGTCGCAACGGGTCCACGCATAAACTCTGTCAGTTCAGGATTAAAGGCGTACTCATAGCCAACCTTAGCAAGCCTTGTCTATGTTACATATATCCACATCTTTCAATAATGTATGAACAAAATATAATGAATAAATTTCGTGTGCCATAATTACAGCCGCTGTCAAATTTCCGACATTTGAAATAATCCATTGTTCGCAAATGCAAAAGCACTGAAGATCCGCATGAAGCATCAAGATCAATTCTGACCTGTTTGTAGTAAAAATGATGGTATTGAAAGACTGTGTATCAACAAGAGATATCAGTGGATTTCCAACAGTGACCGACTTTATATTCGCATTAATTTCACCACGCGTTCGTCAGCTCTGTAAAGTTCTAAGCCGAATTCGGGTGCCATTTTGCCACCATAGCTCTCAGAGAATATATGCAACGGCACTGGCACAAACTCGGGATGTTTAGCGTAGAAGTGTTTCATACACGTTACTAAGTCTCTGGCTATTTGAGATCGAACTTGTAGTGTATCGATCATTCAGCTTCTACATAACTGAAACCAGCGCCCACGGGACTGTCAATAAAGAGCATATTGACTTGTTCCACCCATGAGTTATTACGTTTATTGCCATATATATCGATAGGTCCGAAGTAATCAAAGTTTCCCGAGCCTGTTGAAGACTCGCCGGGGCCACCATGTAACCAAATAACAAGAGGTTTTTGTGTGTAGTGTTTTACATGGGCGCTGGTATAGTAGAGCCAATAGAACATGTGCGCTCCTGGTCGCACTTTCAACAAAGTTCCAGTCTTGCTGTTCCAGTCCGGTTCCATGTACCAAAGTCAGCTGTGATTAATAATTATTGATAATAAATGTTGGGCTTGAAAAAAGTATTTTTTGTTACCGTAAATACTAAGTATTTTTGTAAAAACCAAGAATGCCAACACAAGCAACATGGTCAAAGCTCAAACTGAAACTGAAACTAGCTTGCGAATCGGATAAAATTTGTCGGCAAGTACGTTAGCATTTACATGTTCTCATATTTGAGGGTTGCCAAGCATCGTCTTGGGAGGTAGTATCTTTGCGATTAAATATATAATTTACTGTGGAAGTATTTCATTTATTTTATTGATGATGAATAAAAATAATATTTATAGTGTGCTTACCTAACACACTACCAGGTAATGTTAAGTTTATTTAAGACCAAAAGTTATAAACACCGTTTGAAACAGCATAATGTAAATTTAATTTTA
>JBAMBP010001412.1:0-38442 GCA_037044515.1 Phortica magna
ACAGCTGTAAATAGGCTGACTATTGTTCAATGTGTGAGATAGTAATAAAGATTTAAAAAAAAAAATAATTAAAACAAATATTGTTCAAGAAATTGCACATGAAAAATGTTTTTAATAACAATGATGATGTTGACGATAGTGCTTAATAAAGATCTTTAAAATCGCGCTTGCACAAACAATTACATAAAATAAAAACCAAACACAAATAAAAATTACAAAAACTTTCCCCAAAAAAAGAGCAGAGCATATAAAAGATAAATAATGACGAAAAGCAAATATTTGTTGTGGTTTTCTTTAAGTTTATGTGGCGCGAAATAGTTACTTTACAAAAGATACACAGTTTTGGTAGTTACTGAGATAAGGCAGGTGTAGGCAAAGATGCTTTTCAGTTTGGTATATGTCTTATTAAGAAGAAGAAAAATAAAATCTATCTTAATAAATAGAGAGACAAATCCATTAAACTACCTAATTATAAATTGGTGAAAGTACTTTCGAAATCAACTGCCTGACAGACAATTGTTGTTTTTTTTGCCCAGTCAACGTCAAAGTAGTTAAAAAATAAAAAGCAGAGTGAGAGGCGATGAAGAAATAAAATGCAGCTCATCGAGCCAATTGTGCAAAGGCACTCTCAAAAATCATACAAAAAAAACAGACTCAACAACAAAAAAGTCTTGTTCGTTACTAAGTTGACTGCCTTGCAACTAACGGCGAGATACATTTACAGATGACCTCTGTGGTGTGGCAAGGCTAGACAGAAGACAATTTTACTTAATGGAAGCTTAGAGTTGCCAACACAACAATAATCGCTTCACTGTGACTAATGGCTGCCATAACTTTACAAAAAACAACAACATCGTCCAAAAAACAATTTGTCAACATTTATGTTCAGACAAAAATCCAATCCTCTCTCAAACTCACCAAGAGTCTGCATACCATTTGTGAGTGTTTTTTGTGTTTTATTATTTTTTTTAATGTAAATGTAGAGGAGCCACCGAATGCATCAGAGCATATTTGTCAGTCGATTCGACAAAGAATCGACAACGCCGCCGCCTCTATTCAAAGTTATTGTATCTAAGATACAAATATCATCTTCGTCGTCATCGTCATTTGCTTTATTGTCGCCAACGCCATTATGCGTCGTTGACGCCCAAACCTGTGCCCACATACGTATGTATGTATGTATTTACTTTCAGCTGATTTGAGTGTAGTTGTGGTTGTAAGTGTCGCCGATGGCGACCATCGAATGAACATTTAACAATTCAATGTCTGTCTATACCGTCCGCAGACGACGTCACCGTCATTTGTCGTCATCGCCACAATCGTCGTTGTTGTTGTCGAGAAAAGATGAACGGCAGCTGCTGACGCTCTCATGTTTTATACTTCATTCGAACTGAACTGATCTTAGCCGCTGAAGCTAAAATTGCGTTGCATTGAGTTACATGTAATGCTTGTAAGCAGCATGCGATATTATACAGTGTTAACTTCTTTTGACGAACAAATGCAATAATACATTTCATTTTTGTTTTACAATTGTTGTATGAATGTAATGCAATTTCACATTGTTGTAGTTGGGCAACTAAAAAATAAAGAAAATTAAAAAAATTCGCTGGTACTAATTTCAAATAGCTAAGGAATGCAATTGCACTCAGATACACACATACACATGCAACCACAGGCTCATAAAGCTTAATTGAGCGCATCTCTTTCCTCTTTATAATTATGGCACAGTGACGCCATCTTGCGCGCAGTCAAGACAAGCGTTGACGCTGCTGCAGCATGCTTGCTCACTCCCCCATTCAATTCTTCTGACTCATTCGAACCTAAGCGTGCACGGCTAATTAAAGTGCTGTGTGTGCGCGTGTTCCTTTCTGTGCACTCATTAAACGGAACATAAAGAAGAGAGCAGCTGAGAGCTCACAAAACTATGCTTGCATACCAGAAAACCAATAAAAAGAGAAAGAATAAGAATAAGAAAAACAATGAACAGTAAAGGCAAAGCAACTAAACAATAAAATCAGTTGAACATGTTGCTGCCATAAGAGCATGACTTTTCATAAGACTATAAAAAAATTAACGCAAATGTGTTGCAAACTTAAAAAATCATATTTGAATTATTATTGAAGGCAATTGGCAGAACGCACAGAAAATGATTTGCATGGCGCAAAAAGTCATTAAACCGCAGCGTTGTTTGGCTTTTAAAAAAAAATAATTAAACAAGTGAAAATGTTTTAAAGAAAGCAAAAAAAAACTTTGAAGTACACTTCATAAATACATAAACACACAGATATGGATCTTTGTACTGTGATTGGCGCGTCTGAAGTGTTAATTGATAGAAATTGTCTATGTGTTTAGCAGGCGCCAATCTATGCTTGTATCGACAGAACAGAACGTATAAATTTTTACTGTATACGTAGACAACATGTCAACCATTATTGTTATTATTAAAAAGCAAACAAAAAAATTCAATGTTTATATTTTGTCTAATTTAAAAAGTATATATCTTTTTTAAAGATATTTTTATATAAAGATTGATTAAAGATAATTTTGCATAATTGGTAATCAACTGACACATATTCACACAAACAAAGACAAACCTGCATATGTGCAGCTAAACAACATGCATGTCACGCAAATGTGAAAAAATCTATGCAATACATTGTAAAATATTCATTAGAAACATATACTTCCTGTCTGTCACACAATAAACAATGAAGCAGTACACACTCATGCTGCACATTCTGAGCATAATAAGTGGCATTTATAGTATTGTTTAAACATAATTTAATGTTTCCGTCACTTAGAAAGCGTTGATAATATTGCATATACATTTTTTTACTCTTTACTGTAAAAATGACTTGAAATTCAGTTGTGAGTAAAACTCATGCTCATTAAAGTGTGCGAGTCGATGTATGAATGTACATAAATGTGTGCTTATAAATAAATACCGTAATTTGACGCAAAGTATCTACAACAACGTAATGATTAAAGTATCTTAACATGCGTAACTGTGACTTAGAAAAGTGTTTGTCATGCAAACGCAACAAAAATACTGTAGAAAAGACGCGTTATGAAGAGAAGAAGAGAGTATATAATGGTAGTGAAAAGAGGCGAAAAGGAGCAGAGGGCTCAAGTAACTACTTCAAAGTCAGTTTGATTATATAATAAATAAGTCAACAAATTTATACAAACACTTCATTCAAATTTGTTTACAACACCAGCAACAATAACGACAACAATTTGGCAACATTGTAAACAATTTCTGATTGCTTTAGCAGTTGTTAGTTTTTTAATACACACAGATTATGCTATATAATAGTTGAAGAACAAAAATACATAAGTAAAAAAAAAAACATTTTAAATCGTTGAAGCCGCCGGCTTGGTTCATTGACATTGTTTTTGTTGCTGATGTATAAGTGTGTGTGAGTATGCTGTGAGCTGTTGTTAAAGTTCAAGTGCGTCTGAATTTGCAAGGCTAACAACAAATTGTATCTAAACGGCTAAGCCTCTCTGTGCTGCTGCAAGCTTGGAATTTTAAACATTGTAATTTGATTTGTAATAAAATCGATGTCAATTAAAAAGTTTTATGTGCGATTTGTGGCAATTAGCATAATTAGCAAGCAGTGAACAACAGTTGAAGCACGAATTTGTATCTTTTGCTTAGAAATTTGTTGAATATTTATTTTTCGCATTTGATTTTATAGAGTAGTAAATGCTGCTCTTATGCAATATTGACTTGAAAGTAATTTAGATAATGATTCTAGAAAATTTGGTATCGAAAACGTAAATATATGTTACGTAGCGCAACGTAGGTACATAGGCCAGTCCAGCATTCACATTTGGCTTTTGAGCCATATGCCTGACCAGAGTATTTATATATGCCTCTTATTATACATATGAGTACAGAATGCTGTCAAGAGCCATTCTAATGTAATAACAATGCTAAACACATTGCTCGCTCAAAGTATCTACTCGCTTGCAGCTATTTTCAGCATGTACGTTCGTCTGTCAACTAATTAGACCAATATGTCTGTATGCTATTCAATGCCTTATGTGTCAAACGTAGCAAAAGTGAATGTTTAACTAATAAGTCGAAACGAAGCCAAATCAAAGTTGCTGTTTCATGGTCAGTTGCATTTCGGCCGTCATCTTGGCTCGGCTTAGCACGCCTTGAGCTTTTTGGCTGGCGCAATAAATAAGCAAAATTGCAAATTAAACTCACCAAAGTATCTTTTATCTAAACGCACAACTACATTGACGTGCGCTTCGCACTTGGTAGGTTTATCTTTTGTTTACGAACAACAATAACACTAATATTTATAAACATCATAGAGATTGAATTTGATTGGCTGCGACTGAGCTGTGAGTGCAAACTGAATATTAAATAAAGTTACATAAATGTTAGACCCTTTTGTCATTGACTTTCGACACTCGTAATGAATTTGTATCTGCTCTTGGATTTGCGTGTAATGGCGAACACGTGTAGATGCAAGGCATGTATTTTTTGTATCTGCTAACAGTAAAACAAAAAAACGGACAAATAAGAAGAGATGCATTGAAATAAAACTTGAATCTGGCTGAGTTGTGTCTATCTCAATGAATATGTCTATGTATTTTTTGTACATCATAAAACGTGTTTGCAAAATGCAATCATATAAGTATAAACTTTTTTTTGTCTGTTCACCTTCTTTGCGGTTTTATTATTCAAGCTATAAAGCTTCTCTTGCTTGGCTAGAAAGTTCTGCGGTTCGTGCTGAAAGTATTTGCTGCTGTAGCTACTCCAAACGCAAATAGGTTGTAAAAAGATACAACAGCAGCAGCACTGACAATCGGTGTTAATTTCAACTTAATCATCACCATCAGTTAAAACATCATTATCGGCCTCATTATCAACATCATCATCATTGTCAAGAACAAATTCATCACTGCACAATACATTATTATTGTGTGTGTTATTAAACTTGTCAGATACTTTTTTTTGTCTTAAGTTCTTTGTTTTATGCAAAATTACACGTAATTACGTTTTAATGAGAATTTCTTATTTTACTTCTCTAACACCAACAAGAATAATAACAAAACAAAAAAAATGTGTTAGTCCAGTTGTTGTTGTTTATTGCTTAAAAATAATAAGTAACTCAAAAATAAGTATCTGACATTGTCGTAATAACGCATAATTGTACTTAATTAATGCTCATAATAAAGCTCTTTTGTATCTTTTCCGGAAAGCGGAAAAGTTTGTAATTCATTAATCCAAACAAAAATAATTGCAAAAAATTCTTGACAGGTTTTCCCACTTTTTTAGGATTTGTTTATTTTTTTAGCTTTATTTTCCTTGATTTGTGATTGTTGGATTTTGTTGGGGTGAAATTTAATGCACAAGTACGTTAAAGTATCTTTAAAAGGCTACTGTGTATCTTTGTATCTGCAACGCAATGATTATAGTAATTAACGTTTGTGCTCTGCAACAAAATTCAAGCCATCGTAATTTCAAAAGTAATGCGAGTTTTTTTTTTTAAGCGCAAAATAGAGCAAAAGCACAGCGCATTGATGGTTGCCACACATGGCAATGTACGCGTGTGCGATGTGTGTGTGTGAGTGTGCGCGCTTGCCACATTTGGCAGCAGAAGCGGAAAGTAGTTTGTTTGTTAGCCACATTCCAATCGGCAGTTTACCAGTTTAAGTAACGCGTGCTGCATACCATTTTGCAGAGATACAAAACAAAAAAAAATCACTAACGAAAACCAGTCATTGTTGTTACTATTGCCATTTTGAGTCAAGATGAGTTGTTGTCGAGCTTGAAAGAGAATTTTGTTGAACAAATGCGGATGCATCACTCAGTCATTTCATTGGGTGCTCTCAGATGGCGCTGTCAACAACAACTTTTAGATACTTTCGTTGACTGCTGACTTTCGACAACTTTGTATCATTGTTGCTTTCTTTTTTTAACGTTAAACAATGCAAAAATGTTTACATGTTGACAGACGCTGCGACTGATAAGATAAAATACGTTAAGAAAATGAAGCCTAAAGTTAAAATTGTTTCGTTTTTGTCTGTTTCTGCGTTCAATGCAAAGCATCCACATGCGGCTTTTTCAATGTCAACCACTATGACGACAACGTATTCGACGACGACATCTTTCACCTGCTCAACTTGAACTCGTATCGTGTCTGTGAGATGCCAAACTATGACTTCATATTCGTTCACGATTTGCTGTTGTGTGTTGGACGATAAATTAATATTTGTTCGCTTCTGTTGACGCTAAGGTTTGTGCTTATTGTTGTATAACTCGTTGAGAATTTATGTATGTGCCACTAATTTACGTAAATGAATGGGTGTCTGAAACTGGAATCTGTGAGTAGCAAAAAGTTTGCTAAGCAAAGAAAGTAGGAAAATATTTACAAATTCAATTTGATTTTTTGTCAAATTTTATGACTTTTGTTTTCAGTTTTGATTGTTTCATGTGAATTATTCTTACTGTTCAATTTTCAATGTTCATCATATTCTTTTTTGCATAAGATGTGTTTTAAATTTAGCTACACATATGTATGTGCGTTTGTGTGTTCATACAGATGTGTGTAACTGCAATCATGCGTTAAATGTTCAACATGAGTAAACACAAAAAGTAAATGGAAAGCATTCCATGCAAATATTTGTACATGTAAATTAAAAACTTTGCTATTTTTAAATGTAAATTGTTATAAATACTTTTTTCAACTTAAATGTAATATAATCTTTACTTTTCTTGAATCTTTCCAGGTGAGCACAACTTCATATAAAATGTAAAAACAACATAAATTTATTTATTGAAAAATCGAACGTGAGTAAATATTTTTAAGCAGACTTTTTATCTTTTGTACTTTTTGTTATTGAAAACATTTATGCGTCAGAGTGAAATGCCTAAAACGGGGAAAAAAGAAATTTATTAAAAATATTTTCACGCGTTTGCACATAAAAAATTTCAATTACTCAAGTGAAGTGAAAGCACAGACAGCTGATGGAACGATGAGGAGAGAGAAAAGGAGAAAAGGGACAGAAGGACAAACAAAGAGATGGACGGACGAACATACAGATAGACAGGCAGTCGAAAAAGCAAAGCAACAAAAAACTAATACTATGCGAGGCTGTCGAGTCCTTTTTCGTTAGTCATTGATGTACTGAAATATACATAGTGACATCGGGAAAAGCAAAAGTGGGTGTATGTGTGTGAACTAGAGAGTGAGTGTAATGGAGTTGTGGAGAAGATGTGCGTGTGGCGGCAGATGTTTCATTGATGGTATCGTTTTTTGGACAATTGACCAAAAATTGTTGCACGCATTTGCACAGATAAGCGATTCGACAAGCAAAGCGTGAAAACAACAACATGGCAGAATGAATAAACGCCGGTCTGTCTGTCTGCATGCCTGCCAATAGCATCAACATCATCCTGCTTCTCGCCTTTATCTCAACGCCTCCTCTACATCGCTCAATTCATGTCCTCACCTCAGTTCGCTGGTTCGCATTTCGCTTCGACTCGTTTCCTTCTTTTGTTGTCGTCCAATCCGTTTCATCCTCGCTTCTCTCAGAGCAGAGCAGCAATGCATAATTGTTCAAATTGTTCGAAATGCGTGCCAATTTTCCAGTATTTTGTTCTTTTTGCGATGTTGTTTTTGGCTACTAGCCGAGCGTTGAACATGTGCTGTTATACACGCTTGAACGAGCTAACACACACGAAAAGCACATGCACGATGAAACCAACTAAACCAACTCTAAGAGACGAACCCAAAGCCGACGCCTCTGCTCGGCCCGGAATGTCTCGACTCGAGTCGTTTTCTTTTGCTCGCCCGTGCATTTATGTGCTATCCTTTTTTTAGTATTATTGTTTTTTTTCAGTTTTTCATTTGCTTTTCTCTACTCAAGTGAAATACTGAAGCATTTATTTCATTCATTTATGGCTGCCGTATTTTTCACATTTGCCTTGTTTACTTACACACACTAACACAAATGGAACATAAAAACTTTTGACTTTGCATATGACAAGCCACGCCCTTGACTTGCCTGCCTTTCTATCTGCTATCACGAATGTATATAAAGGATACACAGAGCGATCCACCGACCGTGAGCGGCGTGGCGTAACGTGGGTTATAAGCTGACTTGATGCTGAAAAAGCTTTTAATTCCGTTTAATTCCTGCAAATTTGTGTTATGCGCACTTGAGCGGTTCTCTGTTCGCTGTGTCTCTGTATCTATGTGTGTGTTTGTGGTTTTTTAACTGCTCTGTCGTTCGTATTGTTGTTGTATAGCTTACATATCATTTTCAATTACGCAGAGAAACTTTTTTTGCTCGGATTTCTATATTTTTGTTTCAGTGACTAAAGGCCTTGCGTAATTCTTTTTAAGTTTAACTACTTTTTTTAGAATATTCTTTGTGGTTTTTGTTGATAGTACAGTTCAAGTTTATCTGAATTATATCTTTATCTGTTTTTTTAATGCGCATTTTTGTTCACTTTACATTACATAAGTCATTTTCTTAACGGCTTTTATAAAGTATCTGAAGTGAATAGTTTGAGGTAAAACATGTCATAAAGTTGGATTAAAAGGTATTTTATTTCAACTCATTTTTTACACTACTCCTCTCGTTCGCTCTCTCTATCTCTCTCTCTCATTCTCTATCGCTCTTAGGCACTTGACGACTGTAGCACATGTGTAATGATATTTTAATAATGAATCGCTTAAACCTTATTAGTTCCATTGAAATTATATTGGAACACTTGACTTAAACAAATTGTACTGACAGCGGAAAAAAACCAAACAAACCTGATGTGTTACTGCACAAATGTTTAGTTACAGAACTTGTATCTGCAAGATGCAAGAATTAAATTGGCAATTTTAAAAGTCAAAACATAAAATAAAAAACTTTCTAATTGCTGTTTTTGCTCGTTCCACCTTACCTTGGCTTGCCGGTTAATGAAAACGGAAATTGCAATATAGTTTTTGCCTCAAATTGAAATTTGCAAAAATATAATGATAAAATAATGAAGTTGTTGCATGAAGAATGAAAAATTTGTCTTTGTTGTTGTGCTGCAGTTATTAAAACTGTGACTAATTATGTTTCAAAGTTGCATGCAACATTTGTGGTATGAATGACTTGATTAGATTTGACTTGTGTTGCCAACGACGTTGTGCTAATTTTATTTTTGCGCTACTGTTGGCTTGTTCTACTTCAGATACAAGTTGGATTCTATATACAACGACAACAACAAAATATGAGCAATTTCATGCTGCTTCATAAATGAGTACGAATAAACATTTTTATGTATGCATGTACCTGCGTACCACAGACTGACTTGACTTGTATAAATTGAAAAAAAAAAGAAACAGAAGAGTGAAAAAAACTTGAATGCTTTTGAAATGAAAATGAGTTTGGAAGAAAATTGTATAAATTGTTGTATCTTTTGTATCTATATGTACATATAAGTGTATGTATCTCTATCTCACTTTTTTTGCTTATTGCACTTTGTGTTGCTGTCATTTGCAAGCGCAGCTGCTTGTTTATATGTACAATATGTATGTAGATAAAAAAAGTATCAGCGCTCCAAATTTCACAGATATCTTTTAATGTTAAATGTTCAAAAAGCAAAGCTTACAACATTGACTTGCTTTTGCAGTAGCAGATATTTTTTTTTTTTTTTTATCGTTTTCCTTAACTTGTTTTGACATTATCTATAAAAAGTGACTCAACACGACGAGTTAGTTTATGGCGGCTTAAGATACTTTTAGGACAACTTATAAGCCAAAACGGAAGTTTGTATTTTGTTTTGTTGTTTTCATTTGTGTGTTTTGCACATGTGTGCTTTATGCACTTGCGAAAAATTTACCAGTTCACTTAAAACGCTAAAGAGTTACTCGCTCTCTCTCTCTTTAATTTATTATTTCTGTCTTATGCTATTTTGGTCTGAACAAGAGCTGCTTTTCAAATGGCAAAGTTTGGGTTAAGCGTCAGCGCACTTTTGGTTATACTGGACTATTTCGTCCTTACTTTTATTTTTCTCTAACTGTTTTGTTTTTACAGTGTTGTAACTTTTGACTGACTTTAAGCATTTGAAGCGTGGCCTTCTTTTTTTTTTTTATAATAATTTAAAAACAATATTCAACTTACATATTATAACAAAATAACGACATCCAAAAATGAAGTTAATTTAGCAACGAATAGCGCGAATTTAGTATTTACATCTGTTGTTCTTATTATATCGAACACGTCTGTAATACTATATTGTACATATATGTTATTTGCAACAATAAATCTTTTTGTTTAAACTTTAAGTGAAATCTGTTTTGCATACCAAGACTTATACTTTTTTTGTACGCTTATGAACAGCTGCGGTGCACGTGTTCGAATTTGGGTTTATCATCAAGAAAAAGAGTTTATATTTTTCATTGTTTGTATCTTTGCTGTCACTGAGGTGCGTTAAGTAAAGTTTAAGCTGGGAAAATCGCTTCAAGGTGTGTCATGTCGGCTCAAAAGATTTTATAATGTGGGAACATAAACGAAACAAATAAAAAAAAATATATATATATACTTGAAGCCAAAAGAGTGCAATGTTGAATTAAGCATTTTTAGATACGCAATGCAGACACCTTTGTGAACTTTAGCTTCTACCAAAAAAGTTGGTTTACCTCATAATCCAGGCAAATCAAATTATTATAATTGTTGCCACTTATTTTTTATGCTTTTGAATGTCATTGAATCCGTTTTGTGCGTCAAATTTTCTTGGTTATGAAATGCTGCACTTTTCTGTTTTCAGATAAAAAAACTATACATATATTTTTTATGCAGTTGGCTTCCTTGTTATGAAAATAATAGTGCATTACTTAGAGACTTCAACAACAATAACAAATATACCATATAATCAACTAATAAAAAAGAGAAATGAAAACCAACCACCCGTTTTAAAAACGAGCCATTTCTCAGGCATGAACGTACTTTCATTTCATTATTGTTGTCTATGTTATTGTTGCTGTCGTTGTTTCTACCAACTGTGCTCAAATTGAAATGATTACTGCTGCCTTCGCTTTGCTGCTGCTACTGAAGGTGAAGATGCTCTCATTCTGCATGCTGCACTTGAATACAAAATACAAATTTTAGTTGTTTTTGTTTATTACATAAGTAAGGGCGGAATTGTCGAGTATGCTCTACAAAAAACTGCAGTCGAGTGAATGAATTCCAAATGCCCTGAACCTTTAATTAGTAACAACTGTTTTAGGGCGCTATCACACCTGTTTTCCAATCGAAAATGATTTCACTTCATTCAATATGGGTTCCATATTTGTATATATTTTTGCTATATGTGGACGCGGCCATGCCTACATTAGGATAAAATCATAATACACTCTTTTCCAATTTTTGTATTATATAGTTTCTTGTGCTCCAAGTCTCCCTTATAGACTCTTAATTTAATGTTCCTATCTTAAACACAACCGAGAAAATCTATCCTAAATTATTTTAACTTTTGTAAATGAGCATTTGTATGCGTGTGTCTGTGTGCCTTAAAAGAGGTGCACTTGTGGAATTTAAAAATAAAAATTAATTGTATTTTGTTTAATTCGCGTTTTTTTTTTTCACTTTACCTCAAGTTGAGAAACATATGTGAAATTTGATGTTCTTTATGTTCAATTTTCTCTTTTTACAACACCTAAAAATTACAAAGCGCGTCGTTAATTTCGTGCTGTGTAAGCCTAGCGGAATGCTCATGCTATCTTACTCTGGTCGTGTTTTTGTAACTGACTATGCTGTGTTTGCTTTTGTCTGTTTTAAAGAGTGGAAAAAGAAACAGAAAAATAAAAAACAGAGTAGCAAATATCACTTGACCATTCTGTTTCTGCTTACCAAGCACTGCTGTTGCCTTTGAGAAGTTTGGATTAACCTTTCTGCTTCTTCTTGGGCTTGTTTATTACAGCACGCTTCGCACATAAAACTACAAAATTTTTAGGTTTTTTTTTTTAGTATTTTCCTTTGCTATTTTAGCCTTGCTACTCATTCCATACAAAAAGGATAAAATTCTCAAAATATTTCTCTGATTTTGTCCTTTTTATAATTTGGTCATGTGATTTTTTTCGTGTTTTTTTAGGCCGATCTTCTACATCGTTATGGAAAGCTGATTTTTAAGGAAATGTGCCTTTGTGACGTAAGACCTTTTTACAAAAAACTTTCAGCTTTACTCTGGTCGGCTTTTGTTCCTCAAACCCAAAACGTTTTTATATTCATTGAGCTATCAACACTGATGTTCACGTAATTTTAAATGCTTTCCTTATTTTGTCTATTTTTTCTTATTTTATTTTATTTTTTTTTTGTATACTTTTGGCCTTTTATAAAAACAGCTCTGCTTGAAAAGCTATCTTGACACTTTCTATGTTAAAGAAATGATTTCCACTTTCGAAATTACAAACAGACCCATTTGAGTTACATCAAAAGTACTTCAGACAAATTTGCTTAGAAGCGTTCGGGGTTTTGCTCAAGTGTCTGCAAATTTTTTTAGTTTGCTTGTTGTTTCTTTGACACAAATTTGAAGTCTTCTTTGATGCAAAATATGATACAATAACTTTAAATTGCGCGCCCATCATTAAAGTCGTCATCATCATTAACGTTATTGACAGCAGCAGCGCCAACAACAAACACTTTTATCATAAGGTTAATAATTTATGATTCTATAAAACATAACAGGTGCCGTCATAGCCTGTCGAGCCGTGGCACGGCTGCCTATAGGCGTTTCCTTACCATGATTATAAAAAATGTGTGCAAATCAATTCAAGGCGAATCAGCAAAGCAAGGAGTGTAAAGAAAAACGGCCAAAAACTTTCTTTGCTGTTTGTCTCCTATTCTCATATTTACACACACACACACACAAAATTCACAACATTTGTACTGTAAAAGACAGTTTAGTGGAAACATGAACGAGAGGAAAAACCAAAAAAAAAAAACCAGTCATTCGCGCAGACACATACACATGACTACATAACAAAAAGTTTGTGCTAAAAATGTAATGTAAAAAAAAAAAAAAGTTACAAAAGTTTGTGCGTACAAAAAAAGAGCTGTGACAAAACTTTTGCTTTGCGCTTCCTTCCGCTCTAGAAAAACTTGCTTGTTTGCATGCACTTGTAGGCGATCATCGCACCTGCTCGCCCACTCATTCATCTTCGCCTTTCTATGGCTACAACAATCAAGGGTAGATGCTTTTCACACACACACATGCGCATTAAGCTATGTATGTAATTAAAAGCAATTAGTTTGTTTACAGACTCATACTGTTCTCTGCGCCTACTGCTCTCTTGTAGTTTTCCGCTCTCATGTACTCATTAGTGTACCAATGAGAGTGTATAAAATGGAAGTAACTCGAATATTCGTTGTTTTTGTTTTTGTTATTATTTTTTTTTTTTGCCTTTAGCAATATCAAAACACAAAATTGTGAAACAAGAAATGGAAAATTTTTTGCCAAACTCTTAATATAGTGTTTTGGGCAAAGGGGTTCGGTATGGTTGCAAGGCAAATACGACGCTTTTCATATTTTGCTTTCATTTGTAAGTATAATAATAAATGCAAACATTTAATAAATGTTTTTCTTCAATTTTCGTTACGTTATTTTCTTACCCTGTAACCATGTTTTCTATCTTGTTTTTGGTGTCTTCTTTTTCGGATATTTTTTAGTGTAACTCTGCACAACTTTAATGAAACTTTTGTTTGTACTAAGTTCTTTTCCGCAGCTTGTCTTCATTAGGCCGATTCTCACGCTCATTCTTACCGAAATGTTTATCTTCGTCTTTCTCTTTGTTTTTTTTCTGCATTTGCCACTTTATTATGCTCGTTATTTTCATGTTATACTGTTTTAGTTTGCAACAAAAGCTCTGTCGTTGCCAATGTTACCTGTAATAAAAAGGCACATAAACCAGGAAGACGAAAACGATAAAAACGAAGCTTTTTATACTATGCCCTGTACATATTGTAACACCTAGAAGGAGAGGAGTAAGATCCCACAAAGTACATATGTACTTTCTTAATCAGGATGGCAGAAGAAATTAATTTTGCCATATCCGTCCGTCTGTCCGTTTGTTCTAACCAATGGTTCTCGGAAACTATAAGAGCAAAAAACTTGAAATTCGGATGCAGTATATGTAATGTATATGAAAGCTGCTGTTGGAATTGACAACAATAAAATCAACATACATAAGTACATACGATATATGTACATATGTTTACTTCTTCAAAATGTTTAATTTTAAGGAACAAACGAATTGCATCTTGCCACGGAGGCAACGGCGGCATGATGTCGCCACTCTATTCTATTAACATTACAGCACGTAATTTTTGCAAAACATGCACATACAAACATACAAAGAAACAAACATACTCGCAAAGGTGTTGCAAATAATGGTGAAGCGCTATCATTGTTCATGCAACGACTCGTCGCCCGTTCTGACACACGTTTCCGCCATCATGCCATGCAAGTCGACACGTCGATTTGTCGTTGTTCTATGAATAAATGCAAATTATCCACGAAATTTATTTATTTATTTTTGAATCGCCGGAATATCACACGCATACAAGCTCATAAATTGCATTGCCAAAGCCCAGCGACTCAGTGAGTTTTTTTTTCAAGGAGGAGGGATCATGCAACACGACAACGTCAACAGATAAAAAGGGCAACGTCATCCACATTTGTAGTTGAAAGAGATTTTTTATTGTTACTGTTGTAGAGATGAGGAAATGAAAAATCACTCAAAAAATGTTGCGCTACACTGAAGCAAGTCTAGCATTTCGCTAAACTTAGCTAAAAATCTAAATAAAAAAAGGAAAAAAAAAAAACATAAATTTAATTTTTGCGAACTCAACTTGGCCGACTGACTGTCTCTTCCGTCGGTCGGTCTGTCTGACCATCCGGATGTCTGCCAGGGCATCCAACCGATGATGCCGACTAAAGTAATCGAAACATGTTCTACCGATGTATGTTTGAGTGTGCATTAAGGGTGTGCAACGAAGCATGCAACATACTAAGTGACTGTGAGACATCAAGCGTTGGAGGCAGACACCGCCTCCCGGAGGCCAGCAAGCACCGACACTGAGAACGGCGAGAGATTGATTGACTCTGACGATGGCAATGGCGCAGGCAGTTGGGAGGGCGAGCGACTCTTCATGCCTAAAAGTATAACTGAGGGGAGTACAAAAAATGGCAGCCACTGGGGAAGTCTTTTTGTTGTTGCTGCTGGCATGATTAACAAATTGCAAATGCTACAGCAATCAGTATGCAAAAATGTAGTACATCAGCAGAACAACTACTGCAATAAGCAATGTCGACAAAAACAACTTTTGAGGCAAAGTCAAGTGCAAAATCGCGAAGCCAACAAGCGAGCAATCAATGACTAAATTCGGATGCATCCTGTGCGCGTGTTTCGTTTTTTTGTTTTATTACATGCACCCTGTTTGCTGACGGAAAAGTTTATTGCACTTTTTTTGTACTCTTCACGCAGGGACAAAGCCGAAGAGAGCGAAGGCATTACTGTTTTTTTTTTCATTGTTATATTTTTTTTGTCACTTTTTTTAATGTTTTTTTTTGGTTTTTGGTTGTGCATGTTGTACACTTTTTTGGTTCGTTTTTCGTTTCTTCTCCACACTCGCTGATTATTACTCACTCACTTACCCACTCTCTCTCAATGCTCTCTATGTTGTGGCAAACACGATGTCAATGCTGCGGTTTTGGTTACGGTGCGCTGAGCAACTACTTTGATTGATTGTCGCTCGTTCTTTCTCCCTTTATTGTCTGTTTCTAACTGCCGTCCCCGTCTCTGACCCACCCACTTGCTTAAAGTAATGCACTTCGGCGGCGATTTGCATGCGATTTCCTTTTTTTTCTCTGACAAGCCTTGATATTAAAATGGGGGAAACAAAAAATTCATAGTGAGAGTATCATTTATTGTTGTTGTTGCAGTTGTAATTGTTGTTGTTTGCTGTTGATACTTGATTTTAGTAGTTTACGTTGTACACGCATGCATGACTAACATGCATGTGCTTCGCATATACGGCTGTGTTGTCTGATCCCGACGGGCTTGCTGGCGCTGTTGTTTATGGAGGAGAGTGAAGTAAAATAGTTGCGTCCGGCATTTAATTGACATGCAGTCAAATCTTGCCCGACAACGAGACAGACATTCGACTAGACTATTATTTTCGTCTTTATACGAAACATAAAAATAAATAAAACGGACTCCCATTTTAACTGTTGGAAATTTTAATGAAAAAAAAAAAACAACAAACATTAGCAAAAAATTGCGTGGGTGTTGTATTCTTTCCCTCTGCTTATTTGTACATTTAGCGGTCTCAAATTTGATTACATAAATTATAATATATTTTGTTCTGAAATTAAATGTTAGGTTTTTTGCAAAAAGCTGTCAAAGCGTTTAAATTTTCAATAAATTGTAAATAAAAACAAAATTACTAATTTGATTTCTTACTATTTTTAAAGAATTCTTGAACGCCAAAATAGGGTCCGAAATTTTGTTATTTTGGGAAGCAACCTTTTAAGTCGAAAGTTCTGAGTCAATAAATAGCTGTTTTTGAGATAACAGTCTGTGAAGTTCATGTTAGAAATGTCTTTGTTAAGAGATAAACAGCAAAGCATCAAATATTAAACTGTAATATAAAACAATTCAACACGCAGAGAACCAGTGAGCCTGCTCAGCCGACCATGCCGTCAATGACCTTGAGGACAAACAAGTTACAAACGAAGCATAAAGAACAACAAACATGAAAAAAGCAGTCTCCAAAATAGTGATAGACCGACCGACCGACAGACAGATAGTCGCAGAACGAGTTTCTTTCATAATCAACAGTTAGTTGTGTGAGCGTTTAAAATGTCATGGGTAACTGCAAACAAATAAAAATTCAACTCAGCAAACTTGGTACGCAAACCGTTGCTTGCAAGTACATTGGTGTGACATTAAATTATCCAATTAAGAAAAAACTAATATAAAGTCTTAAAATGTACAAAAGAGCGAAAAATCAGCACAATACTTAAAAAGACTAGAAGAATTGCTAGCGTGAAGTGGGAAAAGAAATAATTTATTTAATAATTGACACCAAAAGTTAAGCAAGAATGTTTCGGCAATAGCAAAATATATGGATATGAAATAATCGCATGAGATACGCTTTCGAAACAGTTAAGAATGTAATGTGCATGACTTCTTGTTAATAACAACTTAATTTCTTAATATACGAGTAAAAGAAAACAGTCGATTTCATATTACAGTGTATTTACAGCAAAGTTTTTTCTATGGAAAGTTTCGAATTCCAAAAACGTGTATAAATTGTAAGAAAAACACATTAACGTTTTTTTATACTCTTCTCGTGGTATAGTATATGTACATACATACATACATATATGGAATTACAAGTCAAAAAAAAATGTCTCAAAATCTAAAATTTTCAGGCCCCTTCTTGGGATCGGACTTTAGTGACACTATATTATATGGGCCAAAGTTAGCGTCCTTTGTTTTCTTGTTTACTTATGTGATTTAAGGTTAGCTTTCTACAAAACTTTGATATTTCAAATCATTTCTGATTACAAAGTCATTTGAAAGTCTCTTAAGAGAAGAGAGCTTATTCAGAAACGTCCTTGGTTGCTGCATATACATATATTTTTAAATAAATAAAATCGAATCGAAACCGAACTCGCCTAAAAAACAAATTTTCCATGATAATTATTGTTCGTTAGTTCGATAATTTAAATTTTTTTTGAGGCATGCTTATCAGTTGCGTAAGTAGCATTGCCTCTTTTTCAACTTGAGTAAATTTTTATCATGCGACAAGAATAAACGATAAATTAATGCCGCTTTTAATCTTGAACGAATGCACAAGCAAATTTAGACTTGACTTAACGTTCTTCGCACTGAATGGATGGGGTTCCATGTAATAATAATTTGTGCATGATTGGTTGCCACCGCTGCTTAGTGCTGCTGTAGTATGATAATCCATAGTGCATATGAGGCAAGTCGATACTTTGACTGTATCTGCGCGTGCTTCCCACGGCCAATCTTGTTGAGTCTGTGCATGTGTATGAGTATCTGCTTACTTGCCTTAAGTGTTGCCAGCAGCGTGTCGAATTTCATTGCAACAAAATATGTTTTGAGAAATATGTATTTTTTTGTTTAGTTGTTTTTAAGTTACATCGAAACATGCTAGTAAAAAAATTACATGATGAAGTTCGCTTTAAGTAATTCGTCCATTAAAGTCAACATTTTTAAGTGACTTAGTATGTTGTTGTAGATAAACTAGAGAATGCCAAGAATTATGTATGCTTCAAAATACTGTATAAATGTATCGCAAATGATTAGATTTTTTTTTGGTTGCTCTTTTGTTTGAAAACATTCCTCGCATGACTTTTTTAGTATGATTGATAAGTATGTATGAGTCCGAAGATAAGTGTTTGCGCTTATCAGCAGACTAAAACAGCTTATCTGACTATCAATTAGAGCGTACATTTTTCGAAAATTTATCATCCAGTAAAAATTATTATTATATTAAATTTCTCTTGCCCAAAAAAAAAAAAAAAACAATATAAGAATTTATCATTATTTACACAGCTTGATTCAAAGTCATCATGCAAAAAGAAAGTCACAAATTTAATTTTAAAAGAAAAGAATTATTGAATTGGCTTAAACATTTTTTTTTTTTACATTTTTCTTTATTTTGACTTATTTTGATCTTTTTTTTTTGTACAATTCCCAAAAACATTAATGAACCAAACAAGTTTAAATTATTGTCTTTGTTAATGCAAAACTTTGATATCTCAAATGAAAATGAGTTAATTCTCAATTTTTTTATTTTTCTGACATACAAAGCTTCCGTCGTGCTCTGCTTCTTTATCGCACATCAGCCTAAATTCACATGATAGGCAAAGGTGATGATGACGGCAGCAGCGGCAGAAGCAGCAGCGAAGGCTGGAACGCGCAGTCGATAGCGATTAAATGTTGGCAGAATTTTTTTCGCACGGCAACACTCAACAATTAAATTTAGGCAAGCGAGCGAGCAAAGCAAAGCACGCAATTAAATAGCAACAACAATTCGAACATATGAAATATACTAAACTTGCACGTGTAAGCGGTAAAAAGTATGTACGTATGTAAATAAAACGAAATAAACTCTTGAACAAAACAAAATTACGAATTCACAGGCACACACATAGTCAGCACATACATATGTATGTGCAGTAAAAAAAATAAAAAAAGGAGAATCACTTTCTTAGATTCACTAACACTGAAATTGTGGTTTGGTCACAAATTGCTCTGTATCAATGTCGGCGGCGCTTTGACTTTTCAACACCGTTGTCATCGACGACGTCGTTGGCGTCTTCTAACTCAGCATGTCGGTGAGCGAGCAAATAATCAACAGCAAATTTTCAAGGTTATGTGTATACCCATACTCACACACACCTACAAAGTGCGACGCCCAGCTTCTGCCAGCGTGACTGTCAGAGTTCACACGCGCCGCAAAATAAAAACAACGATAAAAAATAGAATATGAACAAATAAAAATTCTGACATTTGAAGCAGAATTTGCACTTAAATTAATTGAAGACCAGCCGACCGACAGACTGACGAAATGTGTTTTGTAATAGTAAGACTGACCTACAAGCAGCAATGACAGCAGCATGCCCGAATTGCTAGAACCTCTTTTCGTCTCACGTCCCGCCGCACACCCGTTAGCATAACTCAACGCACTATTTTTTATTTACTATTTTTCATTTTGTGTTTCCTTGCTATTTTGGGTTGGGCTCATATTAAATAGTTTATTCTTTGTTTTTTATAGTTGAGGCATTTTTTCTTTGAGTACTTGCTTAGGTCATTGAGTTCATTTTTAGTTATTGTTTACTTTGCCTTTTGTACAAAGTTGAAAATTATAAAAAATAACAAAGAAAAAAGATTATTTTCAGTAGCATAAAATTGAACTCTAAAAATATTCGCCGCCGCATGCTAATCTTTTTAATTGCTGTTTAAAAGTATATGTTTATATACATATATGTACATATATTAATAAGAGGGCATGTTCATTATCATGCCTGACGTTCGAACTGATCAACGCCATATTCTTTTTTTATTTCGAGCTTATGAACACATGTGTATGAATGTATGAATATATTTCCTTGAGATTTTGTTTGAATATCAATCTGCCCGCTTCATAGCTGACTGTCCGTCTGACCGTTCCTTCAGCCATTAGCCTGTAAGTTAGCGCCATGTCGATTTGCATATCAAATTGACCGGATGTCATAATGATTATGACGGACTGACTGACTGACTAAAGAAGATTTGCCAATCTGAAAGCTGACCGAACGAGCAGTGACTTTTTTTCTCTTACTCACTCTGTTTGTACAATTAGAAGATGTTTTTGTAATGAGCATTAGCAACGGTATTGTGATTTGCACGAGTAATGCAATGAGTTTGCACTCCGTTTCTTTTGCTTTTCTTAGTTTGTTTTTTTTTTTATTTATTTATTTGCTGCAAGTTGGCATTTCAACTCATTTACAAATATCCGTGCTAATTACAAACTTTAATGCAAAACTTTGAACTAAAAAAAGAGGAAAACACCATCGACGCCTCATTATGTCTTTGTCACGTACATACGTACTCGTCGTCTCTGTCTAACACACTTGCCAACTAACTTTGCACTCAGTCATAAACCGAACGCTCATTAGCAGCAAATAAGTTTGCGATGACCGCAAAGTTTTTTTTCTGGTTTAGCAATCTAGTATGGAAAAGTTTATAAAAAATGTTGTTGTAAAATTGTATCCAACCCAAAAAAAAGGAAGAAGGAAAAAGCAAAACAAACTAAGAAAACATTTATGCTCAAAGAAAAGACAAATTACAATGAAATACACTTTAATATGTAAGTAAGATAATTTTATCAAAAAGTAGATTGCAAAAACAACAACAACAAAAATCAGAGTACAACTTTGCTAAGAAAACTTTATGGAAAGTATGTCTTCTTCTTTAATTGTTGTTGTTAACTGTTTACAAGTTTTGGTACGAAAACCAAAGAAAACACAAAAAAAAACCAGCAACAACGGTAACAAATATTACAACTGTTAAAGAAGCATGCGAAGAGACATCAATGTAAACAATAAACAATACGCGCCTTCTGCCATTTATTGGATTTAATTACTTAATTGAATTAACAATGACGTGGTCATCGTCGTCGTAAATTTTCTACTTTTTTCTTCGACATGAATGTCTAATTTTATTATCTGTTTTTGTTTCTGTTTCATGTCTGTTAGTTTGAGTTTATTTTTTCTACTCTTGCTCATTGCCAATTTTCAATTGTCAACTGTTTGCGTCGACTCTGCTATCGCCGTCATTATCGCTTTAAATAGTTTCCACTCAAAGAATTCTATGCGATAGACGGCTCTCATCGGCATGTTCCCTTGTGTTATTTGTAGAACTCACACGCATGACCATTATAGCTGTTGACACTTGTTTGAAGAAGGTGAGAGAAACAGTTGTTATAAAGATTTACGCCATGACCAATTTTTTATTTTTGTTTAATTTGCGTTTGTCATTGAATGAGCATTAAACGACATTAAATAAAAGTAATTATGCCGTTATGTCAGTGACAAATCCCTTTAACAAATGAGTAATGTTTAAGAAATTGTTTTATGGCAACCTTAGTGATGGAAATGAAACTCCAATCAGTGAATCACCTATTAAGTGCAAATAAAAACAAAAAACTAGTATAGGCGGTATAGTTGAGTATACTCGATAATATAATACCCTGTAAAAGTCCTTGCGACATCGAAATCAAAAAAAAAAATTGTATATTTGGCAGTGCAAATTTATACATATATTGTTCAAAAAATCAAGGAATATAGCCTTTTAAAAAAGTGATCGGTGCTGGTTGGGTGGGAACGTGTGGCACAAAACCAAACTTGATCTGCAGCCGAGCATCATGTATACCCTCTAAATTTATATTAACCCGTCTTGTCGCCCTGATCCAATAAATACATACTTTATGGGGTCTTACCCACCTTATTCTATGCGTCACATACTTTTGCTCTCAGACAAACTTAATAGACCCTTGTACACAGTATATACAGGTTATTAGAAACATCTATATCAACACAAAATGTGTTCAAGCAAAAGATGCATGAGCAAGTCTGGTCTCGTTGGAAGGCGCTGTGATGCTGGGACGAAGTAGACAGCGTTGTTCAGCGAACGAGTGTAGTCATAATTGGGGTCACGTCGCGCATAAATAATAAATGTTTTGTGCTTCAAATGCAATATCCATGTGTGTATGTGCATTTATAAAAAGCTACAAAAATTCATCGTAAGTCAGGCAAAATTCTGCGGCGCAGTCAACGTCAGCAGGCTCGTTGCCCGAGCCTGTGCAGAAAATGAGGGCAAGGTAGCATTCAAGTATTATTGCAATAAACGAGAATAACATCCACACACATTGTATGTACATAGATATAGTTAAATATAAACACGGTCATGCACACTCTGTGCACTAAATTCAAAATGTATAATCACTCACCCAAACACACACATACACACAGACAAATAAACTTTGGCAAGTGGGCTGCTCAAGAAAAAAATAATGATATACTCATTTCGTATACTCGTTATTGCTCTCCTATAGGTGACTGAGAGAGCTGAGCAAGTGAGAGTAATTGTTCATCGACATTGAAAAGATAACGGTTGTGATATGCAGGGCATTTTTTACAGATAAATGAAATAGTTTTGAGTTATTTACTGAAGGATATTACTGATATCTGTTTGTCTGAATAAACGCGTCGATCTTCGAATTTATAAGAGCTGGAACTAAAATTTCTTTTCTGCTAATCATTACGCAGATCAATTTTATTTTGTCGTCTCCTCTGTCCCTCATAGACAATCAAACTTCATCAATTTCAAGCGTTTTTGTGTGTGTATTTTTTTTACACTTGAAGAAAACATGCAAAATTTTTTTTTATGAAATCAAGCAGCAAAAACCAGACGCTCATATAAAGAAAAACATGATATCAAAAATAAATAAATAAAATATTGCAATATCATCCAAATCAAATCATTAAAAGTAAAAATACAAATTCCTATAAATGAAAATGACTAAACATTTAGTATGAAATCATTAAGTGAACTGTGAATTTTAATTTTGTCAGTGTGAAATATGCGTAAGCAGAATAAGTTTAAATATGATGCAAGTTTTCTCTCTTGTTATTTATTTTGCTTCTTCATCATTGCAATGCATTCAACGGCATCAATAATAAAACAAAATGTTCAAAGCACAAGCGAAGAGAGATCACGACAAGAGAAAAGAAGAAGTGCTGCCGCTAATGGGTCAAGGCAACGCTGAAAAATAAAAAGAAAACTTGAGGGAAAATGTATACATTTTTTTTGTTTTTAGTTCATTGTCCTTTCTGACTTTGGCATTTGAGCATATTTCACCACTTTTGGTTTAACACTTCCATTATGTCTTGGCCCAGTTTTGTTGTTGTTGAAAGCTCACAAACGAAGCCATTAACCTGTATATGAACGCACACATGCATGCAAACTGTGTCATTGTTGTCAAGTGGAATGGAATCTGTGTGATTGAAATTGAGTTAAGTTGATATGAATTTTTTTTCTCTTTCTTTTTTCTTTTTATTATTAATTTTTTTTTTTCATTTTTCTGAGCGTTGAGTGTTTTTCTTCTTTTGTTTTTACTTACACACATATGTATGTATGTCTACACAAAATAACGTCAATTCCATAGAATGAACATGAATACGAAAATCAAATTTGTTTCATTATTCATGGCCACTTGAGTTCGAAACTTTGCGCATACGTCAGATGACATTGATTTTGATGTTTTGCCAAAAAGAAACAAGAATTTTGTGACGGCGAAAAAGTTTTATGTATTGTAAAAACATGCCTTTTCTATTAATTGCATGATTAGAGGCAAAAATAAAACAATTGATGAAGTCATCTTGCTGAACATAGTTTTATGATGGCGGGGTCATATTCAAAACATAATCTACTTCAATTGGGGGTTGCTATATCTGCTGACTGTGTGTGTGGGTATGCCAATTAAATATGAATATTCACTGAAGTAAATAAAATTAAAACAAATACAAATATTCCACTTACTAACTGAATCATTGCTACCTTCTCTTTCTCTCATTGCAGTATCAAGAAATCATACTAACAACATGATGCGACATCATGCAACACAACAAGTTAAAACCTCATTTTGAGCAGATAACTAAAATAAATAAACAAACTAACGATAGAAGACGGAACAGCAGCAAAAATGATGCAAAAACAACAAGATGAACATATTTGAGCAAAATGCAAAAAAACAAAAGCAATTTCAATGGTTGTGATTAAATCGATCGAATAACAAAACGTATGAAAATGGCGTAAGTCTTGAGAGAAGACCAAAGGATATAAGATTAATATAAAGGAATAAAAACGAATCACTTCGCCTAGATAACACGCACAATCACTCCACTCAAGTATTGAACTAAAAAAAAGAAGGGGAAAAACGTACTGAAAGAATTTACTTCGAACTGAAAAAATCAGACAAACAAATAAAACAATCAAAATGAATTCCGTCATTTCTGCATTTACCAAAACCAAAAAAAATCAAAGCAATAATAGCAACAACGTCGGCAGCAGTGGCAGTGTTGCCATTGTCGACAACAACAGCAGCAGCAGCGGTAGCAGTAATAATATTAAACAAAATGGCGGGGCCAGCACTGGCTGTGCGAATAGTGTTGTCAGCATAACGAAAAAGAAAGGTGGCGTCAGCGCATTGAATGCACAGGACAATGGCTATCAATATTTACGTCATATACGCGAAATTGAGACGGCAAATAAACTGCTCTCACCTGTGGTCGTCGACGCTGATGATTTGCTTGAAAGTGAATTGCTCAATTTTCGTCCACCGCCAAATACGTCGACAGTAGCGACATCTGTCGGTAGTGACGTTGTCGATCATTGCGTTATCCCCCCGGCAACGGTCCGACTATTGAATGCAACAACAACTTCAAAAGATGATGGTGAAACAATCAACACCGATTTTAATATGAACGGCAGTTGTTTGAAAATGCCAAACAATGTTGGTCAACAACAACAACAACAAATGTGCTTGGAAAATGGCAATGTTGATATCTGTTGCAATGACAACATTGTTGGCGGTGAAGGACGGGCAAATGGCGGTCTGTCCAGCCCAACGCCTGTTGATGTTGATGACGATGAGATATCTGAACATAGCACAGCGGCATGTACGAGCACAAGCTCAAGTGAGCATAGTAATAGCACTGTTGTTCACAGTCCGACAGAAGCAAATACCACAACAACACAACAGCGACAACCCAGTCCAGCAAAAAGTCTGAGTAGTACATCATCGACACATTACGCGACGTCCAACACTTCATCATCATCGTCTTCTTCTTGTTCAACTTCTTTGGTTGCCATCACTTGTGGGCCACGGTCAACACAATCATCGACGACAACGCTTTCATCGCTTTGCAGCAGCAATGGCGGCGACGGCAGCGGTGAGCAATTGACAATAACAACAATGTCAAATGGCATGACAACTTTACCACCATCACCATCGCCGTCAGCACACTCACCCACAACAATTGTCAATAAAAGCCTACAGACCGAATTGAGTGATGGCGTTGAGGATTATGTTCCAGCATTCTTGAAAACAACGCCAATCACATTGCCGATCAAAATGCCCAACACCACTAATGGCCGAAGTATCGCTCAAACGACGTCATCGTCAGCATCACCGTCGGCAAAGCCCGTCATCAATTCGGCGACAACTACGCCGAAACATACGCGCTTTACAAAGCCACGTTTAACCCTCTCACGTTTCATTAATCACTCAATGCCCTCAGTGCACGGACGTCCCAATCTGAGTGTTCCACCAAATGGTGGTACCGTCGGCGGGGCCAACAGCACTGCAGGCGACGGTAACGTGGCGAACGCGAATGGCACAAATCCACCGAAACGCATTTCAACGCATCAAAGAAACCTAAGCTTGGACTTTAGGTGAGTAATGAATTTGATTGTAGCATGTAGAGTTCCCAACGCCTAAAAGAGTTGTCGATTTCATTTTTTGTTTTTTTTTTCATTCCATTAAAAAATTTACAATTAGCACAAACAACAACTAGAAACAAGAAAGAACTTTTTGCCAGAGTTGCTGCGCTCTGGAAATTTGCTTTTAAATATATCGATTGCAATGTCTTCCTTTTCGTTGTCTTTCTTTCTCTCTTACAATTTTGCTTGTGCCTTCTGCTGCAATACACTGTTAAATCCACCAGTGTTGCTTATTTGTGATCATTGAAATAACGTTACTACAACACCAGCAACAATAAAAACAAAAATAGCACAACATTTTTGGTCATTAAGCGTTAAATCGTTGTCGGCGGCTGTCTCTGCCTCTGCTCAGCGTCCTCTTGTTACGATGTGCAATGTGTCTATGACAAGCCCAAATGAGCTGAGCAAAGTCAAGCCATGATAATATGCTGACGTTTCTCATGAGCAATTCCCAAGTTGGTCACTTAATGAAATCTCCAAAGCGTCGTTTGGCTATTTTTGTATTTTGCCTTGCTTTGCTGCCACAGTTGTAAAGAGATACAAGCGTAAATGGTACATACATGAGTGTTTGATCTAAAGTATTATTTGCATAGAGAAATATTACAGAATGTTACAGAATCCAAAAAAGATTTGAAATTTGCATTCATTTTGCTTAGTATATAAAATCACAATATTGCATGCTCCTTTGCTGTATATGGCTATCATCTTGATTTTTGATTTTTAATTGGCACACCCTCTTCAAGATAAGCAGCTTTCATTGTTGCCAACATACAGATATGCAAATATCTGTTTATTAGTTAAACGATCTATGCAGCAATCTATCTGTCTGTCATTCTATTTCTCCACTTGTATCTGTCGTCATGTACAACATTCTAGAGTTAAACGTAATTATGCAAATTTGTCAAATGATTGAAAATGAACAAATATACCCACACTCATATATTGCATGTTTCCAAGTGTGAGCGTTATGCACACTAAATGCTTCAACAAGCAATTTGCCACATTTGCGGCTAACTAAACTATCTCTTTCTCCCTTTCTCTCTCTCACATTCTCTTAGAATAGCTCGCTCGCTTTAACATTTATTGTTTGCCACCCACCTGACTGCAATATTGGTTTTGTTTAATGGTTTGGCTTTAAGCTTTTAATTTAAATTCAGAGATGGCAACAATGCAAATGCACTCCATGAGTTTTAATTATGCTTTTTGGTTATGTATGCAGGTATGTGTGTGAATGCAAATTTTAGTTGCCATTACATAATTGACTTCACGTTTTTTAGAAAGTTTTAAAAAGCTGTAATTTTTAATGTTTTTAAATACAAACTAAAACTTAAAAACCACTGTAAAAATATCGTGTCTAAGTCAAATTTCGATAATCTTAAACTCTTAATAATCTCAAACGTACTATATTAAGTTTCTAATTCGATTAGAATTAATTAATTCGATTCGATAAATTACACTCCTTTTATGTTTTAACTCCCCTCTCCAACTACCTCTAACCCTGTGTATATGCGGAATGCAAGTAACATGTAACTTGTATGGTGTCGCTATAAATTATTGTATACACATAGTTCTTAGAAAGCAAACACCTACACACAGAGGCAATAGGTAAGGTCTTTTGTATTTTAATTCAATCATATAGAATTTAAATAATTATTTTTAAAGAGTTTTTCGAACTTCACTAGCTCACAAAGCTATCAAACAATTCGCGCTGCCACGGCCATTGACGTCAATGCAAACGTTGACGCTGTGGTCGACGCCCAAAGAAGGTGACTCCTGTTTTTTTTGTTTATTCGGAACCGGCATGATCGGATCACTGGGAAAGGCAGCCTCATACGAAAAGAACAAAGAAAAATCTACAAAGGTAGTCTTCGTCTATACCAAGACTAATGTAAATATATATATCGTCAAGGTCCGACCCCTAGAAAGGGTACCAGAGAGGTAGTACTACTTACGGAGGCGTTAAACTATTTTATAGTGCATATAACCAAATTATATAACCAAAAAGTGCAAATTCAATAATATTCATATCTCTGAAAACCAATGAGCTATAACAATGGAAATTGGTATGTAGGCTGTTAAGACGAGGAGAAATAAGTTTCACAAAAAAAGTGTTTAGAGAGTATTTAATCTTCGGCAAGGCTGAAGATGTCGCTCTTACTGGTTTTCTTTTCGTTTTCTATGTTTTAAAAGCGGAAGACTGACGCCGTTGCACGCAAGCGACAGTTAGAGTTGCCAGGCGGCAGTCAGTCAGTAATTGCATGTGTATTTGTGTGTGTGCGTGAGGGAGGGAGCTGAGTTATGCACATATGCATACTTTGTAATTGCCAAAATGGCGTCAAAACTTTCAGCATGACGCGTCGCACGTCAAATTCTGACACGCCTTCAATTCATTACGTGCACACACCTCACCTTCAGTACTCTCTAAATGCATACACACATGTGTGCGAGTATATACATAAATGGCTATGTTTGAGCGCGCAGGCGCGGCATATTTAGGAAAAAGCACTCAATGTTGTGACGTCAACAAGACAGTCGGGCCAGGCAGAATTAATAGTCGAGGAGGCAAGGCAAATGAGTGGAGACAATTGAAATGTATTTTCATTTTGCGTTTCGGACGAATTGAAAATGCGAAATTATTATTGAAGTTGATTCTGTATGGAAATTTGCTATAAAGATGATAGGAAGTGACTTAAACATTCAACTTTCTTTAAAATTTTTTTCTGGGGTGTGGTTATTTTTACATGTTATTGACTTACAATCAAGTGACGACAAATTGGGGTTTTTCCTGAATTCAAAAGTCAATAAATTTTTTTTTATAATTTAATGCAATAACATTAAATCAATTAGTGCTTTGACGTGCCTGGCACTCACTCACTCACTGCGTCGAGGCTCACGCCCGTGTGTCCTCATCCTTCACATACCAATTGGCGCCACATTTGCATACTTGGCAACGAATTTGGCCATAAACACACGCACACACACTCGTCTTGAGCTAATAATCTTACAAATTGTTAGCTTAAAAATGAAATAAAGAAAAAAGAAGGAACAATCTGAACGCATTTGTGTGATTCTAAAGTTATTCTACAGTTATAAGAACTTTGTAAATGTTAATTTTGCATCAATTCCAAAGCCATAAGTGCTTTCTAATCATTTCTAATTTTTTATACGAAAAGAACATTATAGTTATTCAGTAAAATGTCGCTAGGATTCAAAAGCATATGGTGACATGCCATTCACCTGGAAACGTTTAAGTATCGCTTCAATGGCAATAACATTGCTTAAAAGGCGTTTCCAACAGAGAATAAAAAAACTGACATTCATTTATTTAAACTCTAAAGACAAGATACACTTGAGACTCGGAGATTTTCTTTCATTGGAAATATTTTGGCACATATGCAAAAATTGTTGGCCTGCTATATTATACATAATTCAAACGTTTTATGACATTTGTTTATGACAATCACACACATAGACAAATAATGGCGACAGAAAACAACACCACAGAAGGCCACAATAACCGATTGTATGACTTATGACCTTTTGTTGGCAGCGACATAGCAACACGTTGGTACGCTTGATTAAATTTGCATGAAATATGAAATTTTTGTGGATTTTCACAAAACGGTGAGAAAAAGCGGCAGAAAAAAGAAGTGGCCCAATCAATGCCGAAAATGGCCCCTCCAGCCAGTCTGCCGGCAAGGAAGTAGGAAGAAGAGACAGTCATTAAAGCCAACATATGAACATTTAACCTTGAATTTATTGCCAATAAGCTTGTTGGTGAATGTGCGTGTAGATTGTCCTTTTACAACCGCTGTAAAGACAAAGATAGACGGAGTGCGAATTGTGCGGAAATCAAATTATTGACAAATCAAAATGTTTAATTTTTATTGCTTTTCTGTGATGTTTCACTGCTTTTGTTGGTTTGATTATTATTGTTGTTTGTTGTTATTGCTTTGTTAATTCATTAGCTGTTTGTTTGTTCGTTTCATATGTCGGCAACCCACAACTCGTCAAAATGCCGTCATAATAGCGCTTGTGCCGCCAGTTCATTGTATATTCATGCATGTATGTACAAGCATATTTTGTATGCCACTCCTGCCTGAAATTAAGGTTGCCACATTGCTAACTGTATTGCTAAATTTAGTCTGGCTATTTGCTGCTGTTTTGTCGTGTGTGCCTTACCATAACGCGAATAAACGCTGTTGACAGCATTCATCACTTTCACACCTTTGAACAAAGCCAAAACGCCCATTGCTCTGCCCCTGCCCCTGCTGCTATTCTTCTTGTAATTCGCCAATATTTTTGCCATTTAATGCTTTCAAGGCTCTTAGTTGGATTAGAATAATTATAGGTGCTTGTGTCATAAGCTGAAAGCTGAAATGAAAGCTTTCCGAAAATGAATAAAATGCTTATTGACAATGCTGAGTCTTATTTTCATTTTATATATTTTATCTTGCGCATTTTCGAGTTGACAGCGTAAGCTTTTATTTGCTTTATGCCATCTTTCTCTCTCTGTCCTTCACTCTTTATCCAGCTACTATACAAACGTGCGAATACCCACTTTAGCCAATGCTGGATAATTCATGCTTGCCACTTGGTTTAGCCTATTGCAAATATTGATTAAATGCTTGTCATTGCTGCTGCCCTGCTGCTTCTTCCGCCTACATTAACTCAGCAACCAAGTTGAGTTTGTCTATGTCATATATTTAGTACGAAAGTGCCTATTCAATGGCCTGTCCTGCCCTGACCGCCGGCAGTACACACAACGCTGCATCTACTGACCATTTTGTGGCTTCATATAGAAAGTTTCATTCATTCGTTCATGCGCACTTGTGTGTGTATTTTAGACGTCGGTTTAGTCGGAAACTCAAATTGAGTTGAGTAAACAAAGCTCAAAGTGGTGGAGTTGTATTGAAAACCGTCGCTTGTGCTGAAAACGTTAGGGAACGAGCCAGAGAGTGAAAAGTGCAATGATAGCGCCTAAAGTTCAATGGCACCTTGCATTAGTCAACAACAACAAACACGCCAAGTACTATTCTGCTTACTCTTGAGGATTGTCGCTTACACAGTCGTCTTCAATGACGTTGTTGTGATTGTTGTTGTTTTTCTGCAGTTGGGCAAATCTAAATAACTAAAATTGCGTGCATTTAATACAGCACACGACACTCTGTTGGTTTGGCAGGTTTGATACCAATTTGCTGCCGCAATGGAAATTTAGTTTTATGCAAACAACAAATAGAAAGCAAATAAAAAATAAAATACAATAAAGTTAGTTTTGTAGCCGCTCTTCCTATTTTTGTTTCTCTTTTTTGTCAGGAGTATCATGAATATCGTTTGCGAACTTTGACACATGTCGCTGAGCAGGCATCGACACTCTGAAAACTCCAAACCCATTCACAAACGGCACCGCTTACCACCATCCACTTGATTGTCGCTCTATCGTATTACTAGTGTCAAATATAATATCGAGAAGAGTCTCTTGTACCGCTGCCCTGCCGCTCAAATATGTACACTATTTTTATGTCAACCTTAGCTGTTCGCTTCTGCTGCACACACACCACAAGGGGCTTTGTTGTTACGCCACACGGATTGCATTGCCAACTATGCGCACGTTCTTTGTTGTCTACTGCTCAGTGCTCTTACTGTAACTAATTCCCACTCCTTTCTTTTTTAATAAGAGCAATAAACGCCAAGTTATGTTGGATAGTGTTACCCTTGGTTTAATTTTGGGGCCTGCTCTGTTTCTATCCTGTACTTGTCTCGTCTGGTCGTGTACTTTGACACTCTACATCTTTTTGTTTATTGCGTATACTCTACATTGTTGTTAATATTTATATGCGTTAAAAAAACATACGAAATTTGCTCAGGCTATTCCGCACATGGGTTTTGTTTGCGGCTTAGTTCGACCAAGATTATGAAACATTTTTTCCTCTACTTGACATTTTATTTTTTTTATACTTTTTAAACTTTTTAGAAGAAAACATCCACGAGCATATAAAGTATACATTTTCTTGATTTGCATGACAAGACCAGTTGATATAGACATGTCCGTCTGTTTGGATTTATACAATCTTCCACAAAAAAAAATTAGTATGTGTATTGTCTGTATACAAATTCATGGACGCTGCCGGCATGTTTTTTGTTTTTATTTTACTTGTTTTTTTTATGTTTTAATGATTCTTTGTGTTTCTGTTACTAAGGTCAATGTTTTTCGGTCTTTATTTCTTCACATTTTTAACGGGATTTTTTTTTATTATTTTTTGCTGTTCGTGCAGCTGCAACTTGCAGCTTGTCCGCACTGCACCTGTTCAGCTCTGCGCAACTTGAAATCTTTATAGCAAAAACATTTATTCCTCCTTTTTTTATTTGGATAAAACGAAATTTGCTTGCGAGCTGTCATGTGGCATTGAAGCATTGGCGTACTCGTAGCAAACCTTACCTTACCAACACTGAGAATGTGTAACTTCTTCGCCTTCGCCTTCATCTTCTTCTCAATATTTTCTTGATGCCCTCGAGCTGTCAAAACTTCTTTCGATTTCTTTTGTTGCTCTCTCTTTTTTTTTCTTATACTTTAAGCTAATTTTTTTAGATCAAAAACTGGCGGATATGGGGGTTTTACTTACAGAGAAGAAAAGACAGCGAGTATAATTGACATGGCGAAAAATTGATCAATATATCCAAAGTTGTTTTTTGTTTTTTTTTTTTGTTGATCTAGCTTTTGTTAACTTTGTTTTTTTTTGTCGTTCCTTTTTTGTTTTCTACTCTAGATTGTTCCATGACCTGTCAACTAATTTTTGCTCAAGTTTTTACATACTTAACTTTTACCGTGTTTTCTTTGTGGCTATTTATTTCGTCCTCATCCTTCTTTGCACTTAACTAAGCTTTAGGGTGCAAAACAAAACTTTAGGAGCAAACTTTGTAAATAGTTTGTCAATAAATTAAAGATGGAGTGATGTGTGATTGCATTCAACTTAGCACAAAAAAAACATTCTTTTTCGAAAGAAAAACAAATCAAACTAGTTGTTTTGTCAATCATCCATGCGCTCACTCAGTTGCTTCATCATTTATACCGTCAGTCGTTGCAGCGAGCCTCCGAGTCACTCAATTCGTCATACGTAATCATCAACTTTATTCACCTTTGAGATTGCAAGCATGTCATTAACCGCAACAAATGATTTGGAAATAATTTTATCCACATGTGAGTGTGTATTGAAAAACGATATTCAAGCAAAGTGAATTAAGTACCATTCCCAAATATTTGGTAACCAAATTATATGCTGCTAAGTCGAGCTTAGAGATTGGAACTTGTAATTTAAGTTGATTGAAAATGAGTTGCACTTTTTTGTTGTTAATGCCACTTTCTGCTTTTCGTCCATTAAGCGCATTTCAGTGTTGTGCTATTCAAGTGTGAATACATTTGTACACTGACCTAAGTTTTGCAATAAAAATAAAATAATTTTTATTCCAGTTTTATTCAATTTATTGTTCATAAATAAGTAATTATTTGCACAATAAAATCATGGCGTAGAATAATTGTTACAATGCACATTCTAATGTAATAAGTGGTATAAAATGGTTGGTTTTTTTTTTTTACATTTTATTTTGCATTTTATCGTATGATTTTTTACTCTTACATTTTTACATGAACTATGTTGAATTTCTGTTTAAACTTAATTCCAGCTGGTTTGGCAACCCTGAAATATTTTAAGCAAATTATCTTATTGTATTATTCAATAATAATATTTGGAGAGGAATGAAAAAACCAATACTTTTTCAATTAACTGGCCACAAACACTTGAGGTGCTCAAGCACTCAAAAAGCAAAGACGCTTACGGCGAAAGTTGGCACAAACATCAATTTTTTTCATTTAACTATGACGTGTTGCAGCAACAAGAAGCCGCCAGCTGTGTGCTGATTAAATCTCGCGCCAGGAAACTTGATTCATTGCGTTTAATTACTAAACACATTGCAACGATTTTTGACTTTTAATAAGTTATTCTTTTTTATATCAAGATACTGCCCAGCCTTGTTGTATTTGAACACGTGAATACCAGACTATTGTATGTAATATAAAGCACTACGCAAAATAAGCCAAGCGCAATATTTCAGTCGTATCGAGAAAGACTTGCACACAGTGAAATGAATGCTTTTTCCATAACTATTTGCAGTAAATTTTTCCCTTAGCAACTTTTCACTTCACGCTTTGTCTCCGCACCCTTTTTTTGCCATGCAACAGATTAGATTCATTGCAGCCCTTCGAATCTGGACTTGACTCTAACATTGAATGACCTTCAATTCTGCCACACTCTCTATGCCTTTTAGCTCATTAAGAAATACAAATCACAAAAAGCAGAAGCAATGCTGGTAAATGAAAAACTTGAAACGTCTCCATACGCGCACTCTCAAATTTCCACAAGTGCCTTTAATTACACAAAAGAAGGAGGAAAAGAAGAAAATGAGCGCCGCAACTAAAAATCATGTTGTGTTAACGATGAGCGTCGATTTTTGAATTAATCAAAGTCAGCGCCATTAGGCATAACAAGCCTTGCGGTATATCGAAATACATTGTTTCTTTTTTCTGTCTCTCTATTTATCCATTCCCAATATGGTCCGGTGTGCCCACACACACATTCCAAATAAAATCGTGCACTGCGGAATGTGCGAAATTATGACAGTTCAACAAATACGTCGACATACACTTTTGGCATGCCTGGAATTTTATTGCTAGCCAACAACTGGCACAACCTAAAATGAAATGTCATCATTGCACCGTCGTTGTGTTGTTGTTGCTGTCGTCATCGAAGTTGTCGTTGTACATGATTTGCATGCAAAATGAGTGTGATTATTGACACACATCACAAGCCTTTGAGGCTTGAAATTCACCTCGTCACCGCCTTCGTCTAATCGTAATGCCTTGAATGACATGAGGCTCAACCCATCTGTGTGTACTTGTTTCAAAGTGCAATGCATTGTTTGTGTTTTGGCTGCTTTTTTTCATATTGTGTACGCTTGTCGTCGTCATCATTATTATTATCGACTTCATGATCGATGGGACACTTTGTGGAAGGTTTCTTTATTGCTTTGCTTTACCAAACATTGTGAATATTCCCCACTTCATCAACTTTGTGATTTCATTTTTGCATTGATTGGTTTTGTATAAGCTAAAATGCCTGCCAAAGACAAAAAAAAAAAAAATACAGCCAGAGTACATGCGCATACAAAGTTTCAGGTATTTTCTAGCACGAATTGAACATCAGTCTGCACTTAAAGGAGGTGTCCTAATTTTGATTACTGTCCATGTCCCACTTCCAGAGGCAACCCACTTGCAATTTTACGCTTAACAAAGTCAAATTTTTGTCTCACGTTTACTGAAAGGTGCTGCGATAGTGTCAAAAAAAAGGGAAAAGCTTATTTCTGTTAAATCTACCAGAAGCAGTTTTTGACACGCAATACAAACACATACATGCACACAAATAACACATTTCATCCACATAACGCACGCTACGTCAGTTTAAGTGCTTCGCCCCCTATTTGCCGTCGCCGGCTCCGCCATCAGACCTAAGCAGCATCAACGCATTGCCTGTTTAGCCCTTAAGTGTTTACAACTCACCCGCTTCGCTGTAGAACTCACATTTAAAACATATGCACACCTACTCACACACATATACATACACAACGATAGATGTCGTTTGTATAGCAATACAAAATCAAAACGAATACTGACATTTTCCCCTTTTTTTCATTCGTGCAATACGCACTTGATTACTTGTAGGAGAAATGGAATGTAAAAAAGAATGGAAAGACAAACAAAAATTGTATTGCTCTTCTTTAACGTTTTATTGTTAAAGTTAAATATTCTACTCATTCTTGTTCTTTTTCGAGGCGTAAATGTATACATATGTGTGCGTACTAGAAAATTCCTTTTCTTTACTACACATGTTGGAGTTTTCTTCCGGCAGCATCAACGCAAGTAGGGTGTCATCCAGCCAACTAGTCAGTCCGACAGCCACCCACTTTCCCCATCTCGCTCTTTTGTTCAATGCATTTCATTCTCTGTTTCACTGCCAATCAACTCATGTTAGTGTAAGTTGAAAAAAATGAATACGAGAGAGTAATGGACGTGAGAACATAAGCAACGAGATGAAAGAGAACAACGTAAGACGTCGATGACGTCAACTGCGGTTACAAAAATGCAGTACGAAAGCAAAACCCAAAAAATAACAGCGACAAAAATACTATTTGCTCTCAGCATAGTACAACTTTCGTAGACACTCTACGAGTAATTTTAAGTTACTTGTAGTATTTTTTGCACGTCTTTCTCGTACACACACAAATGTATGTACGTATTGGTTTGTCTATCTTGGCTGAAATATGTATGCTGGCCACATTGGCATGCCTTGTTGCCAGCTGCCTTCACAGGTGCTGTGCTCTGCCACTTTGGCATTGTGCAAGTTTAATAAGCTGCACTGAGACTCTCTTGACTTGATTTCCTTGTGCCGCGTACGTGACAACTCTACAACTGTTGCTTTAAATTGTTACTTGTGCGCAGCTTTAATTATCATACATAAATAAATATTTTTATTTAAGCTTTAAGAGTTTTCTAAGTCACTTTTGCATTTTTATCGCACATATATGCCAATTTGTTTTCTATTAATTTTGCTTCGTTTATCTTGTGTTTCTTGACTTGAACATATTTCATAGAACAACTTTTGCAACAACACATAAAAGTATTTTTACTTATACTGTGTAAGAAAATTTACAGAAATGAAGTAGAGTCGAAAGCAAGTCCTTGAGGTTACGCTTTTTGCTGCCTTCCTTTGCCTTTGTCTCTTGGTTTTGGCTTGGTTTGATGTTTACCATTTAAGTGACTTCATTCAAAATCAGGGTGGTTGCTATTGTCGTCAACACATTGTTGAGGTTCTATCATTGTTGTTGTTATTGTTCTTGTTCTTCAGTCAATGTCTGCTGTTAGATTAGTCATAGCTGTAATACATTTATTAATAGGCTCTTGCATTTTGTACATTCATATCGTTTAATAATCCATTTTTTTTTAGGCCCTAGGGCATAAGATAGTTATTATTTACTTTTTATATATGGTATAAGTACACACAAACCACACAATTTTTAATAAATTTACAATAAAAATTCTCTCGAAAAAAATTATATTAAACAAAAAGCCACAATGAAACAATTTATCAAGTTGAATGTATGAAACGTGATTGTTGCTTTCCTTGAACTACAACATGCAAGAGTCATGAGAAGATGTGCAAGCAAGAGCTAAAAGAAAGTGAGTGAGAGAGAGAAAGAGGCATAATACAATGATCCGCACCCCCAAAATTCAAAACAAATTGTTGATGAAAGAAAAACCGGCAACGCTTACATTTGCTGCAATGCAAGGCGACAAACGACGCCAACATCATGTCAATTGTCGCTATTGTGAATGTCAAGGCATAAAGTAATTTATTTAATTCGAATTAAAAAAAGAATGCTTTTATTAGGCCCCTTTTTATTTTTTTGAATTTATTAAATGTTTTTTGCTTATTTTTTTGTTTTATTCAATTTATTTAAATAATTTTTTGGTACTAACATTTTTAATGCGCAATTTTCACGCTTAATTTTTGCATGTAAATTGCATTTTTGACGAGAAATGCAAAACTTAATATTTTAAAATGCTTTACACTTGCATCACAGATTCAAAGTGTAAAGACAAACCATTATGTATACGCCTCGTTGTTGCACAGTGTTGTAATTGCTGCCACACAAAGTATAAATATCGGTGATTTTACGAAAAAAAATCAATATATATTTGACTGTTAAGCGTTAAATGCAATCAGCATTTTGCAAGTCTGGACAACTAGACTTTCACTCATTGAATGGAAAAATAGCAAAAACTAAAAATGTATTTTTAGCTTGCGTACATTGTGACTCAGAAATGAAGAGATTAAAATTGACCAATTAGCAAACGACCAATGACAACAACAACAAAGCACAATAATAGGTACAACCTTGACACCCGACACACCTCACTTTTCACCACTTGTATATGCGATGTATTGTACAACGCAAAGTTCTCTTTAGATATACTCAGTCACTTATTCACTCACTCATGTACAATTGACTATGATTAATGAAATATTTTGCTCTTTTTCGCTGTCTCATTGTTGGTATTTTTTTTTTTTCTTGTTTACATTCTTTACCAATTTTTGTTTTTCCATTTGGTGGTCGACGATGTTACCTGAGTTTGACTTCTCAACTTTCGTCTACCAGTTTTGTTTTTCTTATGCCTTTGGCAATATTGTTGTTTCTTTGTACGTGTGCGTGTTAACCTATGTACATTATTTGGTCAGCCAAC
>JBAMBP010001413.1:0-93913 GCA_037044515.1 Phortica magna
ACAAGTTTTTGACAGGCACGACGATCGTTTGAAAGTCGTGCGCAGTCTCCTAAATGTCTTTGTAAGCATCGAAATGACCGGTCAATCGGTGCAATTTGAACAGAAATTCAACTATCGTCGACCAATGTATGCGATAATGGAATACCTCTGGACCAAAGAAGAACAAGTTGAGTGTTTTAGGGAGCTTGCCCTCGAGGCGGAACAAAATATGGAAGCAATACAACCACCTCTTTTTCTACGTTTCATCAATCTCTTAATCAACGACGCAATATTTTTACTGGGTTAGTATTTATAAAAAATCGGTTTTTTAAATTATTTAATTAATCTTTGCCATTGCAGATGAATCACTATCTAATTTGCAACAGATACGACAATTGCAACAAGCACAGGATAACGGCGAATGGAATAATTTGTCGAATAATGATCGCCAACAACAGCTATCAAATCTGCATCATCTGGGCGTGCTGGCACGTTTCGATAACATACTCGGACGCGATACCATAAACATTCTTAAATTGTTAACGACCGAAATCAAGAGCACATTCTGCCATAACAGCATGGTAGATCGAATAGCTGCTATGCTCAACTACTTTCTACTTAATTTAGTTGGACCACAGAATGAACGTTTCAAGGTTAAGGATAAGAAAGAGTTTGATTTTGATCCAAAGCAGACGGTATTAGAGATATGTCACATCTATATAAATCTGAGCAGCAGTAAGAGTTTTTGTTTAGCTGTCTCACAGGATGGTCGGTCCTATAGTTCCCAATTATTCACTTATGCTGAGAATATACTCATACGCATTGGTGGCGGTCAATTGATTGGTGAAATATCAGAATTTGCAGAGCGTGTGCAAAAAATGGAAACACAGTATAAAGAGGAACAGGAGTTCCTTGCCGATGCGCCCGAAGAATACTTGGATCCTATTATGTCAACACTAATGACTGATCCAGTTGTGCTGCCAAGTTCGAATGTAACCGTTGATCGTTCAACGATTGCACGTCATCTGTTGAGTGATCAAACAGATCCATTCAATCGTGAGCCGCTTACCATGGACAAGATAAAGCCGAATGAATCGCTTAAAAATGAAATCGAAAAATGGATGACAGAAAAACGCTCTGCAGCACGTTTGACCAGTTGAAGTTTATATAGCCATAATAACTTAGCCAAAGATAATTGTCATCATATTAGCCGAACTACTAAAGAGTAAGTTGATTGTCTATTTAGTATGCAAATGGATTCATACGTAACACGAGTTGCTTATGAGCCAACAGAATACATGAAGTTGCTAAAGTTTTCATAAAACATATTTGTGGCTATAATTTTACGGGTGATTGCAATTTTGTTTTATTAAAAAAACAAAACTAATTAATTTTTTAGGTTAATTTGTTTATGCGATTTATTGTCTTTTTGGCATTTACATACATTAATAGTTTCATGTTTACAAATAATAAAATCTGTATTCCAACAATCTATCCGGCTTTAATTGTTTAACCCAACTAAATTAGAAAAAAAAAAATGCTATAGTATTGAATATTCCTAAGTCACATTCAGTTCTCTTAAATTTACATTAATTTAATATGGAGCATTGATAAGCAACAGCTGATCTGGCCCTTGCCAATTCCAAAGTGCCGAACATAAACAAACCCACGTAACAAATACTTAATCCGATACAATGAGGGTTATTCATAATTTAAGAACTTTACCGGTTTTATTCAAAAGAACTTTGGCAACGGTAAATTATAGTAAACTATATGCAACAAATAAATGTGCACACTAATTTATTATTGCATTTGATAAAGCGTGTTGCACAAACTACTACACCAGCAGAAGTGCGCATTGTCGAGGTTGGCCCGCGTGACGGGTTGCAAAACGAACCGAAATTACTGCCGGCGTCTGTGAAAATTGAGCTGATCGATCGTCTCTCAACGACTGGGCTACAAACAATTGAAGTTACCAGTTTTGTCAGCCCTAAATGGGTGCCACAAATGGGTGACAATGCTGAGGTAGTGCAGGGAATACGGCAGGTGCCAGGCATTGCGTATCCCGTACTGACGCCAAATCTAAAAGGCTTTGAAAGCGCACTGAAGGCAGGCGCCACAGAGGTGGCCGTTTTTGGTGCAGCCTCTGATGCATTCTCCTTGAAGAACGTAAACTGCACAGCTGCTGAGGCAATCGAACGTTTCAGGCCCGTTTTATTGGCTGCCAAGCAAGCCGGTGTACGTGTGCGTGGTTATGTGTCGACTGTGGTTGGTTGTCCATACGAAGGCGCTATTAAGCCAACAGCGGTTGCAAAAGTGGTTTCTGCGCTCCATGAAATCGGTTGCTATGAAATATCGCTTGGCGATACGATTGGTGTCGGCACACCGGGCACAATGCGCAAAATGTTAGACGAAGTGACAAGTGTCGTCAGCGTTGAACAGTTAGCTGTACACTGCCATGATACATATGGCCAGGCATTACCAAATATTTTAACAGCGCTAGATTATGGTGAGTATTATTATGACGAATTTTGTCAAAAGTTATAACGCTGAACTTCCCATTCGTAGGCATAAATGTTGTTGACGCGTCTGTCTCTGGTCTTGGTGGCTGCCCATATGCACGAGGTGCTTCTGGCAATGCGGCCACCGAAGATGTAGTCTATATGCTGGAAGGCATGGGCGCACAAACTGGCGTGAATTTGGAAAAGTTAATAGAAGTTGGTCGCTATATTTGTGAACAGCTAGGCAGGCAAAGCGAATCGAAGGTAAATCGCGCTTGGAAGGGACCTAGTCAAAAGAAGAATTAAATTCACAACATTTGTTCGATCTTATGTAAACTGGCATTTAGTAGTTTTAACAAATTTATGCATATATATATTCTGTTTTATTAAAATTACATAAAAAAATAGTTCAAAAGCAAACGAGACAAGACAAACCCGAAACCCAATAGTCCCGCCTAACACAACGAAGTGAACATATATTTTAAAATTTATGCGCATCCTTAATAGTATAAAGTGAAACATCGCCGGACATGACGGAAAGATCAGCCAAGCTGTGTTGCTCACGAGGACGCGGTAATCTCGAGGTGGCATGACCATCAAGGCCAGGAACTTTTAGTTTACCATCATGACGCAAAACTGTGGTTGCCACTGCCGATTCCAGTAATTTTTTCATCTTTTGACCACAAGGAATTGTTACCGGCGTACGTTCATCGACAATCTGTTAATAAATGTAACATGTTAAAGGTATTTAATATATTTATTAGTTTCTGCTTACATGTTTGAATTCCGATGAAATGTATGCCTTACTTGGCAAAAGATTGACATTCATTGGTACGCCGGGAATTTTTTCGCCGTTTGCTGAGACATCCTTTGCGCCAAACTCCGGTTGATGGTGCCTCGAATCATGCACCGTTTGACGAAAACCCGTGGCATTAAGCACATCGACATTGCTGTTTTTAGCCTTTAACGATGTCATGAGCGGCGCTGTTGCTGTTTTTTGCACATAAGTGCGAATTGGACTTATAATATGTGCGTAGGGCTGTTTGAGCTCCTTTTGACGAAGTGTTGGAATGGCTGTTGGCTGCTTAAAGAAAGGAATTTGCGGCTGTCTATCAAAGTCGATGAGTAACCCTTTTTTGCAAAGCTTATTTGCTTTTATTTGAGACGCAACCTTTGGTGAGTTAGTCTTTGCAGATGAAAAACTGCCTTTATTTAGCGTAGGCGTTTTCAATTTTCTTGGCGAGTTTACATTACTGTTGACGAGTGGCTTCATTTTTGAAACGCTTGGTGCTTTATCAGTGATTTGCTTCGGTGACAGCAAAAATGTGTTCTGCTTATTAAGTGTTAATGTAGGTTCTGTGGTCATTTTTATTGTATCAATCTGTGTTGGCGTTTCAGCAGCTGTTTGCGCCACTTTGGCTGCCATGTATTCCATGCCTTTACGCATCATATATTTAACCTCCTCCATGCTGTCATTGAAGTCCAACGATTCTTCCTCATTTTCCTTGTTACCATTTAGTTGAGCATACTTTGTATCTGATTTACGTTCCTCTTCCTTTAATAGACTCAAACCAGACATTTCGTTTGAATGCTTAGAAATATATAACTTCTCTTCTTTTACGTAGGGTACAGTGCTTAAAAGTGGTTCCTCGTTTTCATCATCATCTGAAACTATCTCAATTACTGATTCATCATTCAAGTCCTTAGACTCCGTTGTAATTATTGTTTTTTCCATCGATATGGCGTTTGGAGATTGATTTGCTGCAGAAAAAGTTGCTTCTAAATCAATGAGATTAACAGTTTCATGCAAGTCCTTCAAAAGCTCTTCTCGTTCATCGTTCATTAAGACGGGTTTCATTTTTGTTAAGGCTGCATAGAACAAGTTATCAACATCTGCACCCTGCCCGTCATTACTTTTATCATCATACTCATTATTCTCTTCAAATTGAGTATTACGACTTGTTGCTGCGGATTGATCATTTGCCGTTTCATAGCAACTGGATGCAGTTGCACTATGATCATTTTTGACTGCGGCAGTCTGATAGCTAAACTGCGATGAAATGTTAGACTGTGCCAACGAATCATCCTCACAGCCCTCTAAAATTGTTGATGGACGCATTAGACCAACCATTTTGACTGGTGATGTTTCTACACCAATGACCGTGCTGTCCCACAGCCGCGATGGCGCCTCAACGTCTTCCAGCTGGGTGCATTCAACGCCTTTTAGTGGACTTTCATTTACTAGTTGATCATCCTCCTCTGACATATTCAGATCTTTTAGCATACGCTGTAGAGCAGCTGATTCGGCATCCAATGCTTTATTCGAGAGAAATTTTTACTATTCACTAATTGTCAATAATAATAATGAACACATACCATCCAATTCTTGTGTTGAATTGGTGCTGCCCGCGCGACTCTTGGCGTTTTCCAGTACTTCTTTACGATTATCACTGTGCAAATATTTAAATAAAGTGCTATCCGGATCAGATCCGGTCTTTTCACACATTAACTCCAATGCCTCAAAGCTCCCATTAGCAAATTGTGTATCGTCAACTGGTCCGACGCCCGTCATCGTAATATCGTAATGTTCAAAATTTTGTTCGTGTCTCTGCATATTTTCCACTTTTGTTTTTTTTTTCTCTTTTGTCTCTTTCAACAGATCTTGAAAATCTTCAGAAAGTGACAGGCTACAACGATTTACAATTTTGGGTTCTGAGTTTTGGGCAATCGGCTCACTGAAATTACAAAACAAAATGTGTAAATTATTTGGCAGGTCAATAATAAATATTTCCAAGGCAACATATGTATACGATATGAAATACGAGCACTACAAGGATAAACACATGCCACACTATTGATACATTTTACATTTATTTTTTTTCAATAAATCTGTATATTTTCATTCGTTTGTTTAATGCATTACAAGAATATAAGAAGCTTCAAATATAATAATCATTTACCGTTTCTGAAAAATTAACTTCAATAAATTTTGACGCCAAGCGTCATCACCGGTGCTCGCTTGATTTTTTCCAAAACCGGACATAGTACGCTTTGGAAATTCCTGCACATTTTCGAATCATTAGGCACCAAGTTTTAAGCAAGAACAAAAAAAACTTACCTTTTTTTCAAAACAAACTTATAATTCTTTTTTTTTTTTAAATAAGTGTTTTTTTTTATGCTTTAGTCGACTAATTGCACGGCTGGTTAGTCCACTCAGGTAATAAGCCTACAAATGGCAGACTCGGAAAGCCTATCAGTCAGAGCACCAACAACAAACGCGCAGCGTAGAAAAAATAGCGATAGACTCAAGCAAGCGTTAATATTTTTATTCAAATTTCAGGTTATACAGTTCTGGCACAAGCACAAGTTAATTGTTTTCAGACCGATTACCGATTAGGCCTTGCTCACATTTTCACTTGCTTATTAGGGGTGGAGGATCACCGATGATTTCAAAACATCGCTATTAGCGATGGTGTCCGACCAACACCGATGTTTTTCAAACACATTTCTGCTTATTCAAGAAGAGATATAAATCGTAAGGGTGGAGCCCCGTGTCATTTGCATTGGCAGGATCGGAAACTGTTGACTAGCTGTTTTGATGCAATGTATGATTTCGAAAAGTGAAACCGTAAAATTCGTGGGCAAGTGAAAACCGGAGCACGTCTAATTCGGATAATAACATAGACATAGTGTTGCATTTTACATGTGAAGGCGCGCATGAGCACAATTATTTGAAAATTGGTTTTCGGGAAAACTGAATTCTAGATGTTTTACAAAATAGAAAATCTCAACAGATATTGGTCTATACTATTTTAATAAACGAAAACATTATGATTCTGAATCATGACAATATAATATTTGTAAGATATCTTTAAGTGTAGCCGTATGTGACTATAAATATCAGTCCACACTTGAGACAAATTCAAGCTGAGATTCAACTTTTTGCCGAAAGAGCGTACAGGGCTATTTTTTTTCGAGTTCGACTTTTCTGCGGCAGTAATACCAGCTGCGTCGTGTAACGGCATAAAGAAAAGGCTATTTAAAATAATTAAACATGAATAAATCATTCAGAATGGAAGAAAAAGATGAGGAGTATGATAAAATGGTGGACGACATGAAAAGCATCACCTGTTCTATTGGAAGTCTTTCACCCACAGCGAAACAATGGGCTCCACACGATAGCGGCGTAGGAGGTGATCAATTATTGCCTCCCAACGACTCTATAAATAATTCAATGTACGTGGATTGTTCTGAAATAGGTGAGCCAAAAACAACAGCTAACCAAATTCAGACAGCTACCAATTGTAAGGCAAATATATTGGAAATAGCTGGCACAGTTATTCATTTGGAAAATACAGAGATCTTAAGTAGCGATGATAACGATGAGGATTTCGAAAACATGGACTTTGATCCCAACGCTACATATTCGATCAAAACTATGAACCAGAAGAAATTGAACGCTTTTCTTAAAATTTTAAAAGATTCGGATGGTGATATTCCTGAACATAAAATTGAAGATCTCCAAAGTCCGTGTTCTTCATTACCAACACAGCAGCGCCAGTCAACACCGAACAGTAAAGAACGTCCACAAGTTGCTGAGAATGGTCACTTGGCCAGTAAACATAGTGGCCAGCACTAATTTTAAAGTAAACTAAAAATGTAAATAAATTTTGTTACAAAGCAACAGTTCAATAAAAAAAAAAAATAAATATATATATTTTCATTCGGATTAAAAAAACGATTTTTTATTTATTTTTTAAAATTTATATGCATATATTTATTATTTTGTCTATAAACTTGATATAATAAAGTTCAGTGTTGAAGTGCCACACGTCTGAAGCCTCTTAGTGGGATATGAATCATTTAAATAATCACGGCTGACAAAATTATATTAAAAAAATTTCAAGTGTATAATATTTATTATTTTCCTTTCCTTTCACATTCGTAACAGCTGACTAAACTTTTAAGTGGCAGAGGCATAAGTGCAGATGGGCGAATGCATCATTGCCGGTTATCACGTCGGCAGGTGGCAAAAGACGATAAGAAGTCGCAAAAATATATTGTGTGGTAACTAACCAAGAAGGACGAAAAATGAACAACTTGCGAAACGCTCTGTCAAATATTTTTTCCATGGGCATGTACCAATTGGGACGCAAAACAACGCGTCAACACATAACTGGAATACTGATTGGCTCTGGTTTAGCAACGTACGCTTCTGTCACGTACGCACAAATGGAATCAGCGAAGAAGGTCGCGTCTCGAAGTAGGCGTGCCGACTTCATGGCGGAACCGATTACCGATACGGAGCTTCTCTTTAGCGATAGTGAAAATATGCGTCATAAAATGGAATTATTTATACTTGAGATTCAGACAGATTTCTGTCGAGCTCTTGAAAAGGAAGAGAGTGGCAATCACAAATTCACGGTTGATCGTTGGCAACGCACTGAAGGCGGGGGAGGCGTAACGTGTGTGCTCCAAGATGGTGATGTGTTCGAAAAGGCCGGTGTCAACATATCGGTCGTAACGGGTTGGTTGCCACCGCCCGCTGTACAACAAATGCGCGCGCGTGGTAAACCACTTGCCGATGGCGCAAAGCTGCCCTTTTTCGCGGCTGGTGTCAGTGCTGTCATTCATCCACGCAATCCATACGTGCCAACAATACACTTTAATTATCGTTATTTCGAAGTGGTCAACGCGGAGGGAGAGAAACTGTGGTGGTTTGGTGGTGGTACTGATTTGACGCCATACTATTTAGACTGCAAGGATGCAGTACACTTTCACAAAACGTTGAAAGACGCTTGTGACAAACACGATGCAAGTTACTATCCACGCTTCAAGAAATGGTGTGATGAGTACTTTCATATAAAGCATCGCCAGGAGAGTAGAGGCATTGGTGGTATCTTTTTCGATGATCTGGATACTCCGAGCCAAGATCAGGCCTTTAATTTTGTTTCGTCTTGCGCAAAAGCTGTTATCCCATCGTACTTGCCACTTGTGCAATGGCACAAAAATGAACAATATGGTGATTTGGAACGACAGTGGCAGCTGCTTCGTCGTGGTCGCTATGTTGAATTTAATTTGATTTATGATCGAGGCACAAAGTTTGGTCTCTACACACCCGGCGCACGTTATGAGAGTATACTGATGTCATTACCGCTGAATGCTCGTTGGGAATACATGCATGAGCCGGAGAAAAATACTCGCGAAGGCACTTTGATGGAGGTGTTAAAGCATCCCAAGGACTGGGTCAAAGTTTAAAAACTACAAATACACAATAATATAAAGCAGTTTAGAATAAAGCGGTTAATGGTGCCTTCTGAAAATGTTTGATATACATACATACATATAATTGTTGCAACTATCAACATTAAATAAATATAAGTATTTTATACATAATTCATTTCTGTGTGTGTGTGTTTTTTTTTAGATCTTCATAATTGTCGTAAGCATGCAATAATGACTCACAAGGCAAAAGTATGCATGAATGGAGTTACTAGCGCCTAAAAGTTTGAGGTTAGGTTTAGAAGAATAGTATTTTATTTTCGATTCTATCCAAATACAGTTAATGTTTTCCGAAAAGATCACTTTAATTATTTGATGTTTGGATTTGTGCACCCGTATTTCTAACTTTACGTTGAAAATTTCGCGCTTTTTATTTTTTGAGGTTAGGAACGCCAGCGTAACAAAAATGGCGTCACACATACAAAAATAGATACACACACATAGTCGCTTCGCATTTTTCGCCTCATCATTTCCAAGGCTCCTAAACTCCGGAACTTTGAGGTTAAGCCCGTACTGAGCGCCATTCCTGACAAGAGCCAAACGAGCAAACAAAAACAAATAAAAAGTCAACAATTCTTAATTTTACATTTACGTTTACAGAATGCTTTATTTAATAGAATTTGTTTGTTGGTTTTGTTTTTGTTACGGATTTATTGATATAAAAATAAGGGTGTAAATTAGTTTAGACCGCATCCGCCAGTCTGCTGTTGATACACTTCGATGGTGTCGCCCTCCTCCATCTCCAGTGAGGTCGGAGTGTCGCTCTCATTGATGGGCTGTCCGTCGAAACGGAAGCGTACGACTTGCATGGACAGTCCAGCGCGGTCGCAATAAGCATTCATCAATTTGCGCAATGGTGTGTGTTTCTTAATCTTAAATTGAACAACGGCGTTGTCCTGTCCCAAAACTTTCAGGTTAATGTGTTCGGTTTCACCGCCTTTCTTTTCGTCAGACATGTTTTTTTTTTTTTTCTTTTTTTAGCTTGCTTGTATGTGTCGCTTAATGTGCAAAAGCAAAAACGAATTTGTGTGATGCCGGCCGCCGCAATTTGACGCAAACCAGTTAAAAAGGCGTTAAAAATTTGCGTTTAAACTATTGAAAAATATAAAAACAATGATTTTAACGTCAATGCAACACAAAAAACTTATTTATTTTTACCTTTTATCGAATTTTTGACAGAATTTTGCAATTCGCGTCTTCTCCTATTTCTCTCTTTTGTACCGCGGTTTCTGCATCCATCCACGCCAAGAAAATGGAAATGGCAATTTGTTTTGTTCGGACTGCCAACCCGAAGCACTTTAATATAGCGTTGACAAACAGTGATGCCAAATTTTCTGAAGCAAAAATGGCTGTCTTCAGCCACTTCATAATTAAAAATAGCTGTTTTCAAAAAGCTAAAAAAATTGCTGATGGCTTGTTTGTTTTTATACTATATTTGAATCTAGTTAAATAAAAAGACAACATAGCATACAGCATGGGACATATGTGTGACTAAAAGGAAAGCATTAGACCATGACAAGGGAAGCATTTAATGTAAGAGACCCGCACGAAAACATTTGGCTCCCATTTAGTTCCAAGTTATTCAAATCACCCACTCATTCGTATTTGAAAATCTGTTTCAAGAGAATGGTTGCCATTTGAAACAGTAAAATTTGGTTTCTTGGCACTTAGAAATGTGAATACGACCAAATACTAATAAATACGGGTGGCACTTCCAAATGGCTTGCTCGCATTATTCTTTCTTTTCATTTTAGTCTTTCTCTCTCTCGTTTTATTTTGTTACATTTTGCCACTTGCAAGTGTAAGCAATTTTCACTTCAATATTTAAGTTAAATCTTAAAATGAACGAGTGCATTCGAAAGTTATCTGATATTTCTAGTTATTTGTTTCCCGTTTCACTCGTAGTTGTTTCATTTGGAAGTGCAGACATTCGTTTCGTTCAGTATGTATACTATCTTTCACTATCACAAGATGAGTACACATCACTGATTCCAACTTAGCTATTCACATTACAATGTATCTTTTTTATATTTATTTTATAAGGAAAACCTATGAACCGTTACATATAAAAATTACAGCATTGCGTTTTAAGTATTGTGTAAGCTTGTATAACATAAGCGTGATTTATAAATACACATTACGATTTTAATTAAATATTTGGCATCAATTGAGATGATAGCACAACAAAGTTATCCCATATCGATAAATTGCTAAAATTTCTTCAAAATGGCGATTATTTTTGGCTGTCGAGTCTGAAAAATAGCCAGAAAATGTTCAGAGCTTGGCAGCACTGTTTACAACTTGTAAGTAAATATCCAAAAATACCCAATATTTTTAAAAATTTATAAATAGGTGGCACTCTTTCCGCTGAAATTAAAAAAAAATAAGTCAACGACTCGTGCAGCGTCGAAACGACAAAAACAGCAAATAAAATGCTATTCAATCAACTAAAGATAGCAGCATCAAAGAGGAAAATCGTTATTCGCCAAGAACCAAAGAAAAATAATATGACATATAGGGCTTAAAGCGCGCTATTAGAAGGAAAATCGACTTGAGCGCCTGGAGAAAAAGTGATTACATGGAAATCAATATAAAGTGGGAAACACCTTGAAAATAATACAAACACAAAAAGAAAAAAACCCTAACTTTGGCCCTGTGCACATGGAACACAAATATTTTATGCTCCTTTTATTCTTTGTAACGGCCTCTTGTCTCATGCGAACCGCCACTTTGAACTGAAAGATGTGTTTGAGATCATAAAATTTTTGTTTGAGGACGGATCTTCACTGAAGACTTCAGGACATTATGTAACTACCTATGCGTTCCAATTTTTAAGTCGTTCGGCTTTGCAAAATATGGATGGCGTCGTGCTACATTTTCCAAAGCTATGCCAATGACAAAAAAGAGTTGTCGTATCCCACTAAGTTTCTATCCACGCACAACACCAATCTCCGCTTGTTATTTAACTATTCAAAATCTTTATCTGCCGAAAATTACAATGAAAAAAAAAAAAATGTAATACCAACCATCAAGACAAAACTGAAAGACTGATATCAACAGACTGTGGCCATTCAAAAATATATTTCAACTTCACCATCTTATCATTATTTTACTTGAAGTAATGTGCATTTAATTGTGGCAAAATTTTTTTATTTAATTCAGTTTAAAGATTTTTAATTTTAAAGTCGATGGCAACTATAATTAACAAATTTTCTGTATTTAAAGTTGGTGTAAAAAGATAAATAAGAGACCGACCGAAGTAAAGGTCAGTTGACATGATTTTACATAACGGGACGAGCTTATATTGTTTGCTAGTCTAAAAAAAAGCAGATTTCACAGTAATATTCCACATGACCATTGAATGTTGGTTTTTTTAACTTTCAAAACAAAACCAAATATGATAAGTATTTTAATGTTAACCACGATTGAACCGTTTTTCAAATGTTTTTATATTTTTGAATATAGATTGTTGAGCTATTTACTAAGGTATTGGGTACTTTTATATACTCTTCACGCAGGGGACATCTCCGACTATACAAAGTATATACATATGTATATTCTTAATCAGCTCGAGTCGATATAGCCATGTCCGTGTGTCTGACTGTATGCTATCTCATCCCACAGTTTTGAAGCTATCGACCTGAAATTTCACACCTTTTGATCCTTGAATTTTACTACTATAAATATTTGAAACTAGTAGCCCCCATACAAAAAGTGAAAAAATTTGTAATCGTTGCTTGTAAAACTTTTTTGTTTCTTAAACAATTGACTTGAAATTGAATACTTATGTTCATAGGGTGGCGTAACAACTATGTTGTTGGGTGCTTCCGCCCACTTCTAACCAAAATCAATAATTTCTGGCGCTCAATGAGGTTTAACAATAAAAATTAGTATGGAGGTTATGTTGGTAAAGAGAAATAAGATGCCATAGAAAAAAATTGGTAGTGGCAAGGTGCCCGAAAAGTATATAATCTTCGGCAAAGCCGAAGATAGCGTTCTTACTGGTTTTAAATACTTTCCAATATGATAACCTTTCAGGCCTCGCATTTCCAAATGTAGTTCGGCCGGTCTCAACTAACAACTAGTAGACAATAGTTATGCTAACTAAAGCTACTTGCAATTACCAGTTGCAAGCGCAAAACCTTCGACAAACCTTTTTTTTTTTTTTAATAATTTTGATGTTATTTGCTGAACTTTACCACGCCATTGCAGCCATCGGCTTTAATTGAGAACGTACGGGTGCCGGTTTTTAAAATAATCACCAATCGTACATGAAAAAATCAAGCGAAAATCGGTTAGAAAAACAATTTGGTTATTCAGTTAACGGAGGCTCTTCAACTATAGCCAACTCGGTTTTTACCTGGACTGGTTCTATGCCTCATACATAAGGACATGTAAGGACGACGAAATTTAAACAAATAGAAAAACAAAAAAAAAACAAATGCTGCTATAGTTGAAGAGCTAAATGTGCATTGTTAATAAATAACACCCAACCAAAATGTCCCACAAACAAAAACATCTTACCGGCCGATTTGTACTTTTAACCAAATTGCAAACTATTGACATTTTAATTTATTTTTTTTTTCTGGCAGCTGCATTAGTCAAACAAAATGAACTTACTCAACCACACACCATATAAGAAATTTACCAAAAATTCCGTTAACTCCTCACATAGAACCGCGCACGTTCGAAATGAACGGTATTAGAAGAAACCCTAGAACGGGAAATTGTAGGCATGGATTAGTGACTTTTGTAGCACACAACCAATTTACCTGGATTTAAACGATTTGATTTTAATGCAATAATTTTCACATTTTCCCTGTATATTTTTTGTTTTTGCATTTGAATTATGTTTGTATTGATAGCAAATTCAAATCCAAAATAAAAAATGAAATTATGGTATGACTGCAAAAAGAGAAAAAATAAATAAAAAACAAAGAGATTAGCACAAGTTGGTGCTGAAGTTAAACAGATATTTTTGTTGTTTTGTTTTTTCTTTACTTAATGAAGTTTGTTATTTTTTAAATGCCCACGAACCACCATGGGACGGACCATTTACCGTTATTGAATCGTATTTCTACCAATGTTGACAGCCAGAAACACATCGATCCCGTTCGTTCGCCCTGCGCCTGACCTGATATGACCAACCCCCTTACCAGAGGTGGGGAAGCAAACACATATGGAGATGCTTTATTTTACTTACTTCTCATCATATTTCTTTGTTTTTGTTTTTAAGTTTTAGTTTGAGTGATTACTTAGCATAAAAATATTTAAACTTTACACAATCTGTATAATTTATATCTAAATTTTGGCGTGCAAACAAGATACGGACATTGCATTGTTGTTACGGCCGCCGTATTCTGTTTGCTACGTTATTTTTTTATTTAATTAAAGTTACCATTAATGTTCATGTCACCGAGTGCAGACCATGTTCCACATATGTATGTTGGTTGACATCCGTTAGCTTTACATAGCCATGTTGTGCTAATAATAACTCGTCTACACCGTTGGATATACGAAACGACACAAAGTTTGAGGGTGGGGAACAAATAAAAAATTGCTTGCTGTGTGATCGAAGCAGAGTTTTGTTTAAAGACTTATATGTATATACCATTTCAAACCAAAATGGGAGCGGGTGGCGTTTTTCCAATTTAACGCCACCACGATTGTTCATTAGAATTTTGACCATTGTCATTAGAGGCGTTATTATTGTTGTTGCGTCCAATAATTGGCGGTGGCGGCACGCTAAACATATCATGATGTGGCGGCGGTGGCCTATATTTCTCTTCGTGCTCGTCGTCAATTTCACGTTTAATGCCGGCTGATTGATAAGCATTCATTGGATAAGTTGGATAACCATCGTCAATAGGTTCCTCTTTAATTTTAATGATGTCCATATCGCGGAAATCTGGTTTTCGTTCTTTAATGTCGCGATCTCCACGATCGCCACGCTCTCGATCGCGTCTATCACGCTTGCGTTCACGACGTTCACGGGATGAATCACGCTCCCTTGATTTTGAACGTTTTGTCTTTTTCTTATCACGTTCACGTTCACGATCTCGATCACGCTCCCGCTCTCTGTCCTTATCGCGTCTGTCTCGTCGATCGAACTCGTCATAGTCACGTTCACGGCTGCCAGCACGTCGCTTCCGTCTTTCGCGAGATCTACTACGAGAGCGCCTGCCACGATCACGTTCTCTACGCTCTCGTGAACGTGAGCGTCGTCTTTCAATAGCTCCACTACCAACACCGCCAGCACCACCGTTACCACCTACTGCACCAAAGCCCCGGCCTCTGCCACCATCAGTTGACGACACACGTGCACCCTCTCGGTCTTCGCGTTCACGTTCCAGACGATACCTCTCTCGCTCTCGTTCGTTGTCCTCACGTCCTGAATGCTTGATGTTGACATCATTACCACCACGGCGTGTGCCGCCTAGGCCGCCACCAAGACGTCGAGGTAACCAACCCTTGACTGTACGTGCACGTTCCACATCGACCAATACACGTTTGCCATCGATCTTCTTACCATCAGCATGCTTGTACGCCGCGTGCATATCTCGTTCGTGCTCGTACTCAATAAAAGCATAGCCCTTCGGTTTACCTGAATCCTGATCATGAATTAAGACAATCTTTTTGATTGGCCCATAGAATTCAAACTCGCGCCGCAACTTCGACTCGGATGTATCATAATTGATCCGTGCAATAAAAAGTGTACGAAATGCATCCTCGGTAGCATTTTTGATTTCCTGCGGATCCCAAAGAGCTATTTCACGTTCCAACTTGTAAGCGACTTGTTCTGCTTTTTCACGACGACGCCGCTCTAAGCGTTCTTGTCTTGTTTCTACAGTTTTCGGCGCAGGCGTGTCTTTCGGGTCCTCAAAGTCAGACATGAAATTGGCAATGCCAAGGTAGCCTCGCGATTTCTTTTCATGTGGTAGTTTGTCTACCGGTGGCATAAACGGAATAGGATCTCTGGCAGCAAACAGCGCCAGCAAATTCGGCGGTAAATACTGAGTCATTTTTACCTTTTCTTTTTCTTGGGTTACCTTTTAGCGATACAAACCTGCAATTAAATTGGAGGTTATGTTACCGTTATTTTAATAAAATAATAAAAATAAGCCATATTTACCTCAGCAATCCATTAAGTATTGTTAAGAGGGGCGTACTTTAACAAAGTACAATATATTTTCTATAAACTAGCGAAAATCGACGCAAATTTATTTTTTCACACGCAAAAACAATAAAACCATTCAGGGCTGAGTACTGAAACTTCGACAGATGCGTACGTCAATCTTCGGCGAATCGAAGAGACTCGCATTTTTGTGAAACGCGTCAACAGTGGCTCTTTTGTATCCAAATTTGATCGAAGAAGAGACAGAAATCGCTGTTCCAACAAGCCAAAAAGTGAATGGATGAGTATATGTTCGCTGAAAATATAACTGCGCGTGAGCCACTTCAATATTGATAATAATAGTTTTTTATTTTTAGTGGCATGGTGTCACGTGAAACGAAATGGTGTGACAGCTTAGTAAAATTTATATTTGTCCGTTTGTGATTGGAATATATACTGTACATGCGACACTACAATTTCCAGCATTGCATGGCGTACTATCAGCAGTTCCCAACTACATATACACGAAAATACCAAAACTATTCGTAAAAAAATGCTACCAATGCTCTGCTTATTGTAATATGCAAATGTTCAATTATCTTATCTTAACTAAACTAAATAGCAAGTCTTTTATAAAATGGTAATTGAGAAACAATAACTTAAAGAGTATTAGTCCTTCGATAATATTTACCAAATGGCAGCACTCAAGCTTACTGGTCGACAGTGATGCAAAGTACTTGAGGTTGAGAAAATAACGGCACTTTTAATTTTTGCAAACGCATCGTGTTTTCCGAGTTTTAATATATAAAAGTGGTTATTGTAAATTATTAATAGGTTGTATTTGTTTTTGAACTATATTTGTAAAAACTTTACATTATTTTAACAATCGAAAATCCTTTAAACCTTTTAAACTTGATAGCGCAATAACAAATCATGGCTGAGACAACTAGTAAAGATTCCGCCAAGTATGAAGAAAATGGCGCAGGCGCCGTAAAAAATGAGACTTTATTGAGTTCTCTTGATAAAGCACTCAGTCCTAAGCCTCAACGTAAGGCATCTAAGCATGTTGTATTGCAGAAGGATATGTTAGCTTTCATTGATACTGAGAAAGTTGTTACGCCTGTTGAAAAAGAACCAACAATGTTACCTCCTCCACCGCCACCCCCAACACCTGTGCAGGTTAAACAATCGGTACATGATAAATTTGTTTCGATCGACTTGGAAACCCAACACGAAACTGAAGATGAAGAGAGCAACTCTGAGAAGTGGGAGGATCCGTGTGCACCACCACCACCGCCACCAATACCATCTAGCAAGTTCTTATCCTCTGGTCTAGGTTACATGAAATTTACCGCAAAAAAACTCAAGGATGCCTTGGAAGAAGCGAAAAACAAAATAGAAGCTAAGCAACGTAAGAAAGCGGTAAGTGAGGTTAAGTTTTAAAATTGTCATTCAGTTTTCTAAGTTTTAAAACTCTTGACAGCATTTAAATTTCAATTCAAAATAATTTTTTTTTATGCTGAATATTTAGGAAAACCGTGCTCAAAATTATTTTTCTACTTATATAATACATATATATTTGATATTAATACAGCTTATTTTAACCGTTCTAGTCTTGTGTGGTGTTGGATGAAATTAGGGATTGTCCCAAAACTGTTGGAATGAATTTGTGTGAAGTCAAAATTCTGTCTAATTCAAATAATAAATCAGCTGAGTTAATGACATCTGAAACTAGCACAACTTCTACAGCAATGGTTATACATCCACAAATTAATAAACCACCTGCAATTGCTCGTATGGAACGAACCATAAAAATGCAAAGTCTTATTGAAAAGCAAAATATAATACATTCACCCGTCGTCAAAGAAGCCATACCACTACCAGGACCTTCAACTATTTCCGTATTGCAATCTGATTTGGTAACTGAAACATCATCTAATCTACCTTCAACGCATAAGCAAAATAAACTGTCAGTTATGAACGACCATCACCAACAGCAAGCCGATGACGATGGTCTCTCACTGCAGGTGCTGTCAGCGCGCTCATCAACGCCTTACACACAGCCAATGATGTCCTGTACATCTGTGAGCTGTGACTTGGAGCATGTCGCTCAGCATATGAGTCCTGTCAAAGAAGACGCACCGCAGCTTACTGTCCATCGTGATCATCAGCAACAACACAAAAGTTCTCATCTTCAGCCGAACACAAAACGATTTAGTACTGTGCCTATATCAAAATCAACAACTTGGATAAATAATGCTACGGGAAAACGTTTGCCTTTGACAAAAGTACGCTCAGTGCACACGCCAATAACTGGTCAAGTGATGCACTACAGTCGTGCAAATATGTTGGATATACGTCAGGAAATGATAAATGCATTAAATGCCCGTACACAGGAAGGCATAATGTATATGCCGCGCATAGCAACTTGCGATGATGTTGAACTTGAAGTACGTCTGCGCCGTTTGAATCTTTGGCGTTTAATCGACGCAAATGCGTATCAGCGCACAGGCACTTTTAAGACGCATCAGAGTAACGATTTTATGCCTTCTTTTTACCGAAACAAGAACAAACCGCACATGATTACTGATGAGTCAATAATTAGAAGTCAACCACCACAGCCGGAAGTTAAGGTGAGTCTAATTTAAGCGTTCTTTTAAGGACACTTTATTTCTATATGTTTTTGTTTATCAAAATTGACATTTTATGTCATAAATGAAATTGTTGCATAAATTCTCAATTACTGATTAAGATAATGACGTTCTCCGTTAACATCACGTAGACGCTGTGCCGCCTGCTCAGCCGTAAGATCACGTTGTGATGTGCACAGTAATTCAAAGCCGACCATAAATTTACGCACAGTTGCCGAACGCAACAACGGTGGATAGTAAATCGCATGGAGTGTCCAATGAGCATCGCTATTCTCTTGTAGATTAGGACCAGTCGGTGCACCATGAAAGCCCATAGAGTAGGGAAACGAGCATTGAAAGAGATTATCGTATTTGGTAGTTAGCGTCTTAATGGTCAAAGCGAGATTATCACGTTGGCTTTGTGTTAGATCGTTAATGCGTTTGTTGTAGTGGCGTGAGATAAGCATTGTTTCGAAAGGCCACTCGGCCCAGTATGGTACCACCACAACCCAATCTGGATTTTCGATAACAATACGTTCCTTGCGCTGCAATTCACGTTCAACATAGTCGGCCAACAGCGGTCGATTGTGCTCAGCATAATACGCACGTAAACGTTCGTCTTTTAGTTGCGGTTCGGTTGGGAGAAAGGAACATGACCATATTTGACAATGCGGATGTGGATTGGAGCAGCCCATTGCGGCGCCTTTGTTCTCGAATATTTGCACCCAAACATATTTCGTGCTCAGTTCATTATATTGTTTTATCCACCTGTAATTTAAATTCATTTGTTGTTTTAAATGCGATCACTGTTGATTTCATGCATTTAATAACCTACTCATCAACTACAACGCGTATCTCTTTAGGCGTCATAAGCGGCAACGTTAAATTCGATTTGGGATGAAAGCACATAACCCGACAATTACCCCGTGCTGGCGCTACTTGAAAAAGTGGATCGTCGCTAGCTGGCGGCGCTGGTATATTCTCCAAAAGCGCAGGAAAATCATTATCGAAGACAAAAGTGTTCTCATAAATAGGATTTATCTGCAAAGCACAATTCGTAATTTATTATTATAATTTAAATACGTTCATATATGTATACTATGCGCTACATACGCTGCCATTGGGTCGTGTTACGCCCGGGCAAAGTGGATTTGTTGGATCGAATTCGGGCAGTTGATTCTTTTGTGCAGCTTCCTGTTGCCCTGACCAAGGACGCAGCATACGATGTGGACAGACCAACACCCAGGTGCCTGTCAACGGATTCAAGCGACGATGCTGATGTTCTGTAATATTTGAGTGCAGTGAATGCCAAATGTGTGCAGCAGCAATTGTGAAGTTATTTACCTGTTGGTACGAAAGCCATTTTTTTTGTATTTCACTTCTCTTCAATGCAATTTTGTGTGTCGTCGATGACAGTGCAATGTCAACTGTTCTGCGGTTGTTCGCGATTTTGTCGTGCTTATATTTTAGTTGATAGTTTATTTAATTCAAAGCGTTAATCGCGTCAGTTTATAGAAGGGCATTGTTACTGATTACATTATGCGCTTATCAGCTGTCTGTGTATTTTGTTATTGTATATTGCGTGATAGTAGTGCTGTAAAGACATTCAAATAACGGCTTTGATTACTTTGCCGTTAAAGTTGTTCTTCAGCTGCTAGAAATTTGTATTTGTATTCAAACGGTATAAACAATAAGAAAAAGGGAAAAAGCAACAAAAGAAATGAAGCAAAATTACTTATCTCCATTGGCGATGAAGTGTACAAGTGTTTTTTGCAACATTTTTATAAGTTTCTGCTTTAATCAAAAACAATTTTATCATGTTCATATTTAACATAAGAGCACGCTGTGCTTAACTGCACAATGCATGTTTTTGTCATGTTCTTCATGTAAAACATCTCTATATTTTTGGCATGACAAAAAATTTAACTCATACGTTAAGTTTGATTTGATTGCGCTGGTGTGACGGAATCACGCACACATACATTGAAACGATACCACTTTGTTGTTTGGTTTCGCATTGACAAAAAAGAACGATGTTTTTGTTGTTGCTTTATACTCTCTCTTCCTTCATCGACTAACACAATACCGTTTAATTTTAAGGTATTTTTCTTTTTTGGCATAATAATAATAAATTCTGAATGTACACTGTAGGATTCGGCAATAATCACAAATCAACGACGTATTGGCAGTGGTCGTTTGCAACAATCAAAATGGTCATATAATGGTGATTACACAAATTCATATTATCCACCAGCGGGACCAATTACCACAAGCAAACATCATGCTGACGATGACATTGTCAAAAACAACAATAGCAATAACAATGTGACAGTTTTGCAATTTTTCGATAACGGCAAAATTGGTGGCTGTAAATCGAATGCTCCTCCGTCGTCGACGACGACAACAACAAAAAACAAATCAACATCGATTACAAAGGCAATGACACAAAGTGTCAATGATAAAAGCACTGAAAGCAACAATGATTTGAATCGTGCAAATGAAAATTATGTTAAACGTGTTATGTCTGGTTTTTTGGTTGTCTCAAATCCCAAATCACGTGAAATAGAAGAAAAGTATAATCGTCGTTATAAGAATCAAAATGATGAACCAGAGTGGTTTAGCTGCGGGCCAACATCACGTTTGGATACGATTGAACTATGTGGTTTTGATGAGGATGAAGAATCAAGTGGCGATATGCATAATGAGACCAATGAGAGCATAAAACTGGTAAGTTTGTTTTAACATTGATATTTCCTAATTTTGATTAAAATTTTTGTTGTATAGCCGGAGACCAACAAGTATAAATGGCAGGCGCATCAAAAGTCCGAAAGCGCACAAATACGCAAGTATGCTGCTACAAATGATAACAACAACAATAATGCCGAAGAAAGACATAACTATACACATGCAAGAAATGAGAGATCAACACATCATCATCAACAACAACATGATGAGAAATTTAATTCACGTAATTTTCTATATGATCAGTGTGCGGGCAATACAACAGCTTATAACTCAAAATCAAATCAAACAGCACAATCTCAACATCGTTCACATCAAAGCTATGCACGTTCTGCTGGTGGAGATGACTCTGCAAAACACTTTGAACCGCAACAACAAGCACAGCAGTCAACTAAGAACAGCAACTCAAAGTTTATGCCATTCTTCGATGGTAAACAAATGACAAACAACACAAGTGAGAAGCTTGAGAGAAGCGGCTCCTCAACCTCGTTGCATGAGTTCTTTAAGCAAGCAATTAATGTTCAGACATTGCAGCAAAACGATCAACAGCCACAACAATTCTCAACATGCCCAATTGCATCACCAACATTGCAGCAGCAAAATCACAATCAGAAAAGTTTCATAACTCAAATGCCGTCAGTGGATCAGTTAGAGGCCAAGTGGCGTCGCAGTTCAATGACTAATATTGCAGGCTGCGTTAGCGATGATACACAATACAACAACAACGATACTAATAACAATAATTTGAAAAGTAATACGGAAACTTTTCAAAAATTAATTGGTGCCATGAATACTACGAGCGGCGTTGTCGGCAATGTGCAAACAAATGTCATGGGAATGTTGAACAAGCAACCAAAGCCACAACAAACGACAAACTTTAATTTTTTAAACAACAACAATAACGGTAACAACGATGCCATTACAAATTTTATCTATCAACAGCAACAGTATCAACAGCAGCAACAAAAGCAGCAAATGCTCATACAACAACAACAGCAACAGGCCGCCTTCTTAGCCAGCTTACAATTAAAGGCCATATTAAGTCGCACAGATACGCAGTTACTTTTACTACGCTTAGCCAAAGGTTTGTGTCAATTTGATCATTTTGTAATATGATGAATAATTAAAACCCATTATGTTAATATCTTGTAGGTGAAATATCAAAGCACGGGTTGCTTGTGCAACTAGCTAATCCACGACTTACTAATTTGGATCGCGAGGCAATCACGGCTGTTCTGCAATTTACTAATACTCAACAGCAGCAACAACAGCATCAACAACAATTAGAAATGCTATCGAACAATTTGATAACAAATCAATTGCAAAATTTACATAATTTGGCTATAGTGCAGCAAACGTTGGCACGCCAACAAAAACAGCAACATCAGCAACAACAACAGCAGCATCAACAACACCAACATCAAATTTCACAAGAAGATTTACAAGCACGCACGAATCTTATAATGCAAAATGCCTTAATGAAGCGTAAATTTGAAGAGCAAACATCGAAAATGTTGCAATTGAATGTTGCAGCAAATGTTGCCAAGCAACAGCAGCCACGCATTGCCGGCAACACGACAAACAATCAAAGCAATGGCGGTCTTGGTATGTGCCAACGCACAGCACCAACACAAAATCTTTTCAATGAAACCAACACTTTAATGAATACGCTCAGCGGTCATTCTTTTAATAATAATAACAATAATTCTACAACATTCGGTCAACAGCAAACAAATTTTCGTGAAAACAATCATGGCAGCAGCGGTACTGCATTACATGGACAGTATCGACAACAGCTTGATATGAATTACACAGCTGCAGCCATAAATTTGCAACACAATCAACAACAGACATCATCATATATGCGCAACAATATCAGCAGCAATAAAAATCGTGTTTCACAGCAGCCGCAGCAGCAACAGCCGCAGCCGCCTGCTGTGTTGACAACTGGTGGTGGTAAGTCTATTTTCTTAGTATAATGATAAAAAGAAATTCCAAATTTGTACACATCTGTTTTAAAATTATGCACAGAACTTTCCAAATTGACAATTCAAAATGATTTGTGTTACAGGGTTTTCTTTACGTCATACAGTGTATTAATGACGTAAATGCAAATGTTATTGTATATTTGTGTCTGACGAAAGTTTTTCGATAAATTACAGAATGCAATAATCTTATAGAAAAACGGGTTCTTATCACTTAACCGGCATTTTTCGTATGATGATGCGTCATGTTGGGCAAAGAAAACAAACAAACAAAAAATTATATTATTTACTTTGCAACTTAGATGGGATTTTATATTTTGACTCTTATTGACAGTGAGTAAACTGTTCACTAAATTGCAGTACATTGTCTGCATAAATAGTCTACACTAGTTGTCAAAAAAAGTGCCAATCAATCATTATTTTCCAAACGATTTTATTGCATTTATGCAGACTATCAGAAATCCAACAAGTTTATAATACAGCTGTTAAAAATACTGTAGTACTTGAAGAACCCATTACATATTTGGAAAATCATGCATTTTTCATTTATTACATTTTCAATTGGTAAGAAACAACTATTCTATTAACGTCACACATCAATTTCCTCATTGTGTTAAGATTTGGATACTGTAATAGACATTTCAATAGATTTAAACTGATGGCTACAAATCACACTTTTGGAATTATCCGCATTATTTTGCTTTGCTTTATTAGAAGACCCAACCTGTGGCAGAGGCACACTGTAATAACCTTCCTAAATAGTTTTTGCCAATAGTTGGATTTGCATGACATCCCTAACTAAATGTGTTAGTCAAACTTTGTTATTAGAGAAGCTGCCCTTATCGAGACTACAAATTAGTCAACATATCATCATAATTTTGATAAAGTGTAAAGTATTAATAAGATTCTCATTCTCACCATTCAGTAATATTTTAGACTTATGAAACCATTCAGGAAGACGTCAATATTACACATAGCAGCTCTTCTATTTTGTTACCTTAACTGTGTACATATGACTCTTCAATATGTATGTTCTTTCTTCTTTGCATTAATTGGTTAAAAAAAATATGGAATTTTCATTTCAAGCTGTATCGCTCACTATTATTAGACTTTTGACTTGCATAAAGTTATATTTTTCGTACGATAAAACAAAAGTTATAAACAAAAATTATGAGAAAGAACTCATGACACGACCACAGTCGGACATACTTATTTATGTTGAAATGTGATTTTTTATTTCTATAGAAAGTTTATGTATTCTTTCTAGAATAAGGAATTTTGTAGCAGCAAATAAGTATAAATATTTGAACAAGTCATTCATGAAAAGCACCCAGCTGGGTTTTATACTAAAATCATTTTAAAAAAGTTTTGTTTTTTAATTATTATGAATGTCATCATTTATGAAAGTCATTACCGGTGGCATTATTACATAATTTAAGTTTGTACTTTGCTTTTAGCAATAGCTTGCTTACTATAATAGTTGCCCGCATACTCAGTGGCCAAAACTACAGTGGTGGCCAAATATATTTGGACAACTTTTTTAAGAAAAACTATAGCAAATTGTTAATTTCATTTTAACGCATATTTCTTATGGTTCTGAAAAAAACATTCGTTATAAATTCAAAGATACATTTGAAATTAATATAAAACAAAGCCCCTGATTCTTGTTTTGCACTGAAATCTTTAACCGCCACTGTACATTCAAAGCGTTCGAGCGCACGATTTGTTTCTTTGCTACAAATCGTCCGATTTCTGTGGTCGGTCACCATGATTCACGAGCTTATTAAATATTGTAATTTAATGTTAGCGTAGACATTTTTATTGATTTATTTTATTTTTCGCTAATTGTTTTGCTTTACTTATTTATACATTGACGGGGTGCAAGTAATAATGCAAGTAATATATAATTCATAGGAATTCCCGCACTTAAGTTGAAACAATATTTTCAAAACGCGTCAACTTGACTTTAAGTGCGCTTAGATTTTATTTATTTTTTGTTTTGAGCACTGATAACAGTTCAATGCTGTGTTTTCTGTGTCAAGAACATATAATTATCTCCGATAAAACAACAACGACTGCGCTTCAAACATGTTGCGCTTGTATGGCGTGTGCTACAGCGTTAAGCAACATGTCTGCCAGCCTGTGCTGCTTAGTAGAACACCAATTATAAACAAAGAAAAAAATGGCCGAAAGGTTCAACTTTCTCAAAATCAACAAGCAATAATCGTTGAATGTCGTTTCCTTTTTTAAATTGGTTTTTTTTTATTATTATTATTACATACAATATTATTAAAAACAAGCTTAGTGTAATACGCTTTAAAATTGTGGTCAAGTTTTTGTTTGTTGATTGCTTAAATAAGCGGATCATGTACTTTGCCTGCAAATAAAATATTGCCAGTTGATTCTTCTTCAATGAAAAACACAAATGGACGATTCACATTAAACTCTTCGACAATTGTGCTGCCGCCGAACTTGTTTTCAATTTCGACAACAGTCGCGCCATACGCCTCAGTGCCCTTCTCGTTGACAATGATGCCTGCTTTCTGTATGATATCAGAGACTTTCACCCGGCCAGCGACATCGGCGCCGCGCGTCAGACCCGGCAATGATGCGCTGTCGGTAAAGATCTCCTGTATACCCAACTGATTAAGTGTCTGCTTAAAGTTTTTGTTATAATCAAAATGGAATTTTGGCAATGTTACTTTGACTTTAACTTCATTCATCATCCATTGAGCGCTCTTCAGTTCATCATTTTGTAGATTTTGTACAAGTTCATGTATACCATCAATAGCATCCGGCAATATGATGAACATTGAATTCTTACCCTTGTACGGCAAACGTAGTATTTTGGCCTTGAATTGTTCGGATTTCAAAAAGTAGAAATACTCAGTTTGTTCCATGTATTGAACGCGACTCTGATCCGTACTGGTTCTAAAGAAAGCGCCCTGATACGTATCGGGAAACTGGCGACGCCACATGCCATTAAAATAGATGATGTTGGTCAACAGCATAACGCTGTTTAGCACATTTTGCTCGTTGACAAGATTTCGCAGGCGTCCGTTGGTCGTATTGCTTGCCCATTCGTTGATCGTAATGGCTGCGCTGTGCCCATCATGAAAGTCTATTGCTTCTATTTCGGTGTCGTAGAAGTGTTTAAGTGTTGCGGTGAATTTCTGTTGTGTTTCGATAAACGAGTCCGTAAAGAGTTTTGTACGAAAATTGAGCGTATTTAAGAGTTGATTTTCCTTTTTGAACGAGTTTAACGTTTTGCGATAGAATTCGCGTACATTGTTTTGTGACTTAATGTCCGTCTGTGTGCTGATGAGCTCCATTTGTGTCTTAGTATTTGTACCGGCAGCTTCCGCCAACAAAGCCAAAACCAGTTTCACTGAGAACGGTGATATGATGACGTTATTCGAACCCTCCTCCATCAGTACTGATTTCAACAAATGCCACGAGAATAAGTCATGTGAATCACTGCGAAAGGGCACAAATGCATCGATATCGTAAACTGGTCCAAGTGGAACAACACTGGCGCTATTGTCACCGCTGCCCGCGCTTGGTACACGATCGGTGCGTGTCTCAAAGACACCCGTTGGCGTTGTCACAGTTGTCGGTATTGTGTTGGCATTGCAAAACACACCAAGTGATAGTGTCAAAGCAAAGGTCAAAGATAATATTAAAAGGTTTGGCTGCTCCTCGACGACTCTTATCATTTTATTGTATTTTGATTTTCTTTTTTTTTTTGATGAATTCTTGTTATGAACTTTTGCGTAATCGCGTTTCTTAAATACAATTATTTTATTTTTATTATTATACTTTCTACAAAAAAAAAAGTTATAATAAAACAAGCTTTGAATTAACTTTGTTGCTCGTTCACGCACCAGAGAACCGTTTTGTGAGCCGTTCAAAATGAGAATGACTCAAATAGTCTGTTTGCAAACATTAAAAAACCTGTTGCTCTTGTCGAATTTGATGTTGTTGCTGCTGTCGGTGTTACTTGCACGTCACTGGGCTGGGAGTCCCGCTAATTTGCTCAAAAGTAAATACATACAAACTATGATATATACATGCACAATGGCAACAACAACAGCGCAATAGCAGCATCAGACAACGGACGTCTTGAGTGTTTTTTAAATGCCAGGGCATTGTTGTTTAAGTTATAAGTTTTAAGCGTGGTTTTTTCGCTCATTTATTTTGTTGTGCTCTTCTTGTCATACTGGTTCTTGTCGTTGAATTTCGGTTGAAATAATTTTTTTTTATTACGCGGGAATGCTATCAAATTTCATGTGTTGAAACATTTAATTATTTTTACTTTTAAACTTTAAGCATATATGATTTTCAAAGAAAGTTAACTGTAGCACAAAGAAAATGACGTTACATTTTTGGTATATAATATTTAAAAAAAAAAACCCAATTTTAGTTTCTTGCGTTACGTTGGCAGCACTGAATAACACCTGATTTTATGGTTGCATGTGAGCTCTTGTGCTGCTAAAGAATGTTGATGTAACATCTTTTACAAACGACCGGTGAAATTAGAACTTAGATTTTTAAAAGAATTAAGCGAAAAATAAAACAATTAAGGAGTTTACTTAACGTGCAATGCAAATACGACGACCACGCGGTGTTACAGTGCCTCAGTTGATGATTGTCACTGCAATTGGTTTTCTCGGCGGCGTCTACATTTGGCAACCACTCATAGTAAAGTTCAAAAAGGAGCAAGGAGAACAAAATATCGCTAAACCAACAGACAGCACCAGCGGTAGCACAACATCGAATAAATCAACAACACCAGTCCAAAACTAATTCATAAAGTCGGAATTGTTTTTATTAATGTGATTAGCAATTTATTTTAATACATTCCTTTGGTTTATTCTTGCTTACAGATGAACTTCATTAAATCGCTAAAAAAGTTTTCGTCGACAACTGTCGGTCTGATGGCGATCGGCATTGGTACAACATTCGCAATTGTCGGCAGCTATCGTTTTATAATTAAACCCAAAATGGATCGCAACCGTCGTATTGAAGCGGAATCTTATGCTGAATTCATATTTCAACAAGAGCAACAACACCGGCAACAACAACGTCGCCATTTAACACAGGAGTAGCAACAAAGAACAACAAAGAACAACAAAGAACAACAATGCTAACAATATAATATTTTATTTTTTTTTAAACATAAAATTAACTGTTCATTTGAAGAAAGTTTTAAAATGGAACATCGTAATTTTTCACTGATTTGCACTCGTATATTTTAGAAATATTTTTTTCGAGTCTTATCAGTGAAATCTTTTTTATGCAAATTGAACTCTACTATGTTGTGGGCACACACAATGAAAGACCTCAAAATAAGAAATAATGTTTTTATTAATGAAAACAAATACAATTATTTTTATTTTCTTTTTTTAATACTGTTCTAAACGAAGTTATATACAAACAAAATTTAGTTAAAAAAAAAAATAAGTTATGAAAAAATGTAATAATATAATATAATCGAAATTTAATAATTTATCAATGGAGTGAAAAGTTTGTACTATTGAATAATGAAACAAGAAAGAATGAATAAATATTAACTATTATATTTTTTATATTATTTAACTTACATACATATATTAAAAAAGAATTAAATAATGAAGGGATGTCAATATGATTAGGTACTCCTTCGTTGCATAGCGCTTTCACAGCACATATGAGATTTGTTTTGTTTTTGTGAGCTTGATTGGTATCAGTCCATAGAACATAACACATTGGACAATAACAACAATAGACACAATTTAAATAATTATCTCATACGCATCCACTTCGATAATTCGCTGCCAAAAAAACTTGACTGACTGCATTGACGATTGTTGCCCGTCTTTTGTTCTGGATAGAAATTCCATATGGTTAGCGTTTCATCAAAGCTGGCAGTTGAAAGTTTAGTGCCATCAGGGCTCCACATCATAAAGCGTGCGCCAGCCTCTGGTATATTCAAAATATCTACAATGCGTATCAATGAAGACATTACCAGCACTACACATTGGTACTCGCCGCTTTCGTCTGCCAGAGAGGAAGTAACTAATTAATTATCCAACAATTAAAATATATGTATTTCTACTTGCCCATTCTGGAGATGCTGACCAGCAGCTCACCAGTGAGTTTGCTAAAGTTTATTGAATAGATAAGCATAGATCGATCTTTACGTGAATAAGAAGCGACAACATCTTTTGTAGGAACATGCAGTATTGTAATTGAAGCTGGCACTTCCTCAGCTAAGGTAAAGTTGATTTGAAAAGCATTTTAAAATCAGCAAAAAAAAAAAGAAAAAAAAAACTTACAAATAGCTAAATCAACGCCATTCCATGGATGCCAATCGAGTGAAACAGTTAAACCATCCTTGGAACGCACATTTGCATGTACTTGTTGTGTATTCCAATTATATATAGTGACATAGCCTTTGATGTCAGCACTGGCTAGATATCGCATTGTTGGCGAGAAACGCAATATTGCAATCGAAATTCTATTTTTGTTGGTCAGTACGCTAGTTACACTCAAATCGTTTACCGAAAGCACAAACATTTTACCCCTTTTTGTACCACAAACAAGTTCTTTGCCATTTTTGGTCCATTCAATGCATGTAATAGCTAAATTTGATTGATTGAAACTTCTAACGCCCATAACTAAGAAATCATGACATGTATTGACCTTCCATAGCTCCAATTCTAAAAACGATGTTATTGTTGATATTATTGTTTATATAGAAGACATGTTTACACACCAGGGCAATTACATTCCATGCAGCCAATAGCCAAGTATTCACCATTGGGCGAATAAGCCAACGAGCTGGGACACTTGAGATGGAATACCATTGTTACATCATCACGACTCTTCCAAATAATAACCGCTTCACCGAACGAAACAGCAAGTTGATCTTTGGCCGACCAGTCAATTAGATTACAATCTTAAATAAACCAATGCATAAAATTCGTAAAGACAAATAAAAAGAAGTTTTTTACTACCAAAGTGCACATTGAATTCGGGCAGATCGTGAGTTGCATCCGTGTACGCAAGTGGCTTCGATCGTGGCCGACATGGCCAATCCAAGTCAGTGCGCATTAATGGTGATGTTTTATGCGTAGCTTTGTGCATGTCCGTCCTTTTGCTAAAATCAAGCATACGCCGTTTTTCTATGCCAAACATGTTATTGATCGCTGAGATGAAATTATTCTGACGCCAATAATTTTCGGTTATACACTGAAAGCTTTATGTGAGTCATATACAAGGTATATTAAGATGTCATTGCCTTTACCGCTGTCATAATATCCTTGAACTCCTGCTTCTTAGCAAATTTGCAATTTAAATCGATGTCTGCGCGCTTAAAACGTCTTGGTATAAAACGATCACCACTTTCATTGTACCAAAATCGCTCTGTAACGGTTTGTGCATTTTTCTACCAAATTTGATACAAATTAATTAACTTAACTGAACAGTTTACATTGTTTAGTTTTAAATTTTTTACCCTGTACACCTCATTTTCCCATTGATCCTGTCGTGATTGTATAAATAATTTTTTTGCTTTACCCTCTTTTTTCGACATTTCGAGTTCACTATTATTTTCACAAGAATTCATTACGGCAAATCACTTTCAAAAATGTTTCATTTGCTTTAATAACTTTAATAGACCAAAAATAAAGTATTTTTAAATAAATAATTACTTATTTGCATAAATATTATTTATTTAAACGAGATTTTAATTATGACGCAGCCAAATGCACAACTAAAATGCTCTTCTGCTTTCTTCTTTGCATCAGTTGCATACATAACGGTTAGTGCAGTTGTGCGCACATACATACATACATATGTAAATAATGTGTAGCACAAAAAAAGTGAGAACGAATGCGCAAAAGAGTAATGATAGAGTTGAAGTTTATATTTAAAAAAGTATTTATATATTTATTTAAACTTAGGGTACAAAAAATGAATTTTTAAACAAAACATCTGTATATTGCATTAATAAGGAATAATACACAACGTAGTTTAGCTAATCTTACGTTTACCTATTTGGTGGACTGGCTTAGACGCGTTGTCCATGGCCGTTCACAGCTTGGACAATTCGATCTTGTTCTTAAGTATTTGCCGATGCAATCTTTGTGAATACGTGTGTTGCAACTTTCGCAACTAATATCCCAGAATGTGAGTTTTTTACACAGTGGACATTTTTGTAAATGTTCAGTATAATTTTTACTTAAGTGAAATTCAAATTCAATAATTGTGCGCGGCCCGAAATAGAGCTTATCATCACCTCGTTTTTCATAGAAATAGCCCTGCTGTTTCCAAGTCTCCAATAGTTCTTCCATATGCTTCTTATTTAGTGGCTTAGTGATGCCAGGTGGAATTGCAAATGCCTGATGCCATTCAATGCCATAATTTTCTGCTTGCACCATTTTATGCAATAAGTCACTGAAATATTTGCATTCCTCGTCGGTTAGCGTGGGATGGTGTTTTGTCCCTTGTGCTTCTTTGGTCATTGCGAAGACTAGTAACTCCTCACCAGTTAGTGGAAACTTTTGAAGTGCCAATGTTTGACCATATTTTGATATACTTTCATTTATACTTTCAATTAGGCTTCTCACATCTGGTTTAGCAACATTATGGCTTTCACAAAGTGGCTGCAAAATATTCTCCGTCAATTCCATTTCCATTGTGCCATGATTCATGCATGCACGCAAGAAACCTTGCTTGACTTCTTCCATTTTTCCGCAACAAGCTCACAAATTTATCTTTGCTCTTAATCGCCTCTCGTACAACTACTCAGATCACTGATTTAAGATGTGCGCGCGGCGATCACTCAGTTCGTAGTTCGAATATCCAGCTGGTGACGCCGATGATTCTGGCCGCTGCTCGCTTCAGATATATTCAAGTTTTTCTTTTCGTGACATTGACTATGGCTGTCTCGACTTGAAGGACTCGTACAGATTTTCTGTCCTAACTTATGATTCCTAAATAACGAATAAACAAGACCCACAGTCGCTTCAACTGCCTAAAAAAAAGGAAAATCTAATTTTGATGATTGCTATGTCTTCTTCACACACACACTCACGATGTTCTTAAAGTCCACCTGGGTGGCAAGCTAACTATCTGTTGAGCCACGGTCAGACTCAAGCAAAGACTGCAGAAAAGGCGCTTTCAGGGCAGCTATTTTTGCATTATTGCACCTGTCAGTTTATTATAGTTTTTAAAACACCAGAATCTCCAGAGAATGTTAGTAACATTCAGTATTTCTGTTAATTAACAGATGCGAGAAAGAGACGTGACTAGAAGAGTGAGAAAGAATGATAAAAACCGTCCTCTAAATAGGGCTAACAGAGCTGTTAAACTTTAGTAGCTGACGCATTGGCGCCTTTTTGACACACAAACGAGTCGCTGGAACGATACCGTCGACGTCTCCACTAGTGATGAGCCATTTTTTAAGACCAGTGATATTTTCACAATGATTCGAAAATCAAGAATTTTAAAGCAACAGAGGCTTAGCAACCGTAAATTTACGACATTCGCTCTAAGTGCTAAAAAAAAGTGCAGCCACATGTGGTTTGAAATTTGTATATTTTTTGCCGGTGCTTTTTTTATGTTTTATTTTGCTTGAAAAAATAATATTTTGTAGTGAATCAAAAAACCCAACACAAAAAATACACAACGAAGTTTGAAAAGTGACAAATAGCGAAGAACTTCACCACTTAGAAACAACAAGCTCAGAAAAGGACCGAACGAATCTGAAGCGCAGTGAGCCAGTGGCGCGCTCAAATTATTTGTTTTACACTTTTTTATCAGCATTGAGGTGTCTTATGTACTGTAAGTAGACTGTACAATATACGCGTTCATAGCAATCCAAGCGACGTCCAATCACGATCAAGTCGTGTTCATGCGTTCAGTTGTGACCGTTTGGTCTACGCATGGAGGACGAGTCGCTCGGACTCCTTAAAACAAGCGAAAAAGTAGCACAGACAACTTCTCGAAACTGTTTCTATTTGCTGGCTATGCATATGTATGATTTAAATAGTAGAAGTCATGAGCCAATCCAATATTCCTTATACACATATGTCAAAAGAAACAAAAACGTGAGTTTTAAACATAGGAACGATCAACCAAAAAGAATGTTTTTGTTAGAAAAACTTTTTTGTTCTTGAATATACACAGACGGCTTGGTGGCGACAGTGGGTAAAGATTTTGAAGGTGAAGAGGTATGTAAATTGGGGACAGGAGTCAAAGGATAGATAGTGGAGCAGGCAGTATAAGCTCTGGTAGAACAATTTGGTAACTTGTTAAATTTTAGGAACTTGTCACGCACCTGCCTATACATCGACGAGAAATCATTTTGCCATTTAAAATATACCAAGCATTTTTTCTTCTTCTTCTTTGGTGTGGTGGCTACCAGTTCCAGTGGTCCGATCTTGTTGGTTCCGACCAATGTGTCATAGTAATAAAATACAAAAGTCTGTGCAAAATTTCAAGTCAATAGCTTCAAAACTAAGGGAGGAGTTTACATACGTACAGACAGACGAACATGGCTATATCAACTTGTCTTGTCATCCTGATCAAGAATATATATACTTTGTATAGTCGGCCACGCCTCCTTCTCGGTGTTACAAACTACGTGACAAAACTATAATACTTTTCACTTCGTGAAGAGTATAAAAATTAAATAAAAACACGGAGCAAAGAAAAGCACGTCTGACTCACTTGATAACTCTCACAAATCCTGACTATAATCCAAAGTTTTATAAGGATCGGATATAAGGGCGTGAAACCGCCCATATAGCGAAAAACTTTAAAATGGGCTTTCTCTGTGAGCAGACGAGATACACGATTGCAAAATGAAGTGAGGTAAGACTACATTGCTTTCTTTGAGACAATTTGATAAACCGGCGTGGTTACGTAAATTATTCTTATTGGAAAATTGATCAAAAAGGAGGTCTCCAATAAGAATATTTGGGAAAAAGTTTGGCAAGAGTTCCCTTTCTGGTTTGGTATAATTTAGTCGAAATGTGTGATTTAACAATTTAGACGACTTTTTGATTTACGTCAACGAAAAAAAATTTTAAATAATCTTTTTGAGAAACTGGATAAGGAAAAGAAAAATTGATTGATACACAGATTTTCTAATTAATTATTTAGTTGGTATCCTTGAGCGAGAAGTGTGAGTAAATTCAAATTGAATGGAGTCGAAAGACTCATACATATTCTTTCTTTAACGTTTAAATTGCAAGTGACTACCAGGCTTCTCTTTAACTAGAACTTATAAGTTACTTAAGCAAAGCACTTACAAACATTTCAACTTTGTTTTTCTTTAAAAATCAGTATAGTTTGAATTTTAGTTTTAATTTTGGTGCTGTTGACGTCAACCAAAAATTTGAATATTTTTTACAAAAAAAACTTTACGTTTTTCAGATATGATTGTTTCTTAGCAACTTCTGATGATTCAAGTGCGTTCTTCGCACCGATGAAGCTTCCTATTGAAGGATTCTCAAATCGGGTTTGGGTATAGATATAATATTTGTTAATTTATGTGTGTAAATGCTTTATGATTATTATTGAGTAAGTATAAAACTTCTTACCTTGAACTACTGCTTATTTAAATGCACATCTGATTTAAACTTCGAGTCCCGAATTTAAAACAACTTTCAAAGCTTTGGCGCCATTTACGTTGACATTTTATGGCATTTGCCGTGTTATTAAACCGTTTACAGTGCTTGGCAGTGAGGCGGAAAGAGCCGGTCATGATCAAAGAAACGAAACAAAGTCTTATGTATTTTGTGGTTCAAGATTTTGCAGCGGTGAGGAAGCCATTGAGAAACCGGAAGCCAAAAGAGTCTTTCATCTAATAATGATATATCTGCCGTGCGTATTGTTATCCGCGATCTTGATTTCGATTTTTTTGGATCCACTAACGCGTTACGGCGAAGGTCGGAAAGGTGCACACGGAGAAGAAAGTATGAAGCAATTACTCTTGGCGACTTTCCATCAAATGAAACGACCTACACAGCAAATGCTTATACCCATTACAATTTTTATTGGCATGGAACAGGCCTACGTAGCAGCTGAATTTACGCAAGCGTTTGTCGCCTGTACACTAGGTGTCGGCAAAATAGGTTATGTTTTGGCCGCTTGGGGCTTTGGTGATTCACTGGCATGTTTATTCTTTGGCTTTATGACGAAGTACGTTGGACGACGTTTAATAATCATGCTTGGTGCCGCCATAAATATTTGCATCATTGGCTTTAAACTGCATTGGAGGCCTCAACCTGATAACATTGCCACATTTTTTGTGGTTTCCGTTTTGTGGGGGATTTGCGATGCCATTTGGGTAACACAAATCAACGGTTTGTATGGCTTAATATTTCGACGCCACAAAGAGGCCGCCTTCTCCAACTATCGTTTTTTTGAGGCATGCGGGTTTGTCATTTCCTTCGCCATCTCAAAACTTCTTTGCGTTTCTACGAAGCTATTAATTTTATACGCAATGTTAACATTTGGATTAATTGGTTATGTCACTGTTGAAATTATGTATCAGAATAAAGTAAGTATCAAGCAGCGTAAGTACACTAAAGGGGCGTTAATCAGCAATTAAAACACAAATTTACTACAAAATATTTAATATAACAAGGCACAACTCTCATTGATGCCAATGTAGCACACCACATGCCATCGATCATAATCTTATATGCGCCAATATTACATTAAGTTGCACAACGCATACAACAGTTTAATTTTCGAATGTCTTAATAAATATTAATTGTTGTATGCATCGCCATGCAAAGTGGAATGTCATGCTGCAAACTCCAAAATGAACAGGATCACATGAACAGGATCACATTAATGTGCAGCATATCAATGTCAATAAAATTGTAGGTAAGAGTTTTAAGCTTGTATTAAATTTTTGTCAAATACTTGTAGTTGTAATATGTACGCTCCAAACATGACAATTTAGCTGACCGAGGGAATAATTCAAGCTTGCAAATATTTGTTGTTTTTATTGTATTTACCATAAATAATAGTTGTACGTTTTTAGTACTTGGCAAAGGTAGCGGAGTAATAAGAAATGTGGGTAGAAGTGACGTCAATAAAACACATAATGTTGCCCTACAATGCGGCGCCAAGTTTTGCCAAATGGAAAGCAACATTGAGCTGCCGACCAAAGATAAAGTATTTTTGCTCATTTTGATTTATGTGCCGTGCGTAATAGTTGCCGTGATCGTTGTTGCACTGTTTCTGGATCCGTTGACGCGCTACGGCGAGGGACGTCGTGGTGCGTATTCAAACGAGGGCCGTGTCTCCAAACTAATATTGGCGACGCTGCGGCAATTGAAACGCGCGAATCAGCAAATGCTTATACCGATCACAGTATACATTGGCATGGAACAGGCTTACATGGGTGCAGATTTCACGCAGGCATTTATTGCTTGCACAATTGGCGTCGAGCGCATTGGCTTTGTGATGGTCGCCTGGGGCATTGGCGATTCACTATCATGCATTCTCTTTGGCTTTCTAATGGAATACATTGGCCGTGCACTGATAATCATGATCGGCGCCGGTTTGAATATTTGTCTCATTGGTTTTAAGCTGTATTGGCGGCCTACACCGGACAACGAATCGGTCTTCTACATAATAGCCGCACTTTGGGGCGTTGCCGATGCCATTTGGGTGACACAAATCAATGGTTTGTATGGTTTACTCTTTAGACGCAACAAGGAAGCCGCATTCGCCAGCTATCGTTTCTTTGAGGCCATTGGTTTTATGATCGCCTTCATCATATCCGATTTGTTGTGTATTAGACCAAAACTGATGATTTTGTATTTGACATTATGCATTGGATTGATGGGCTATCTAACTGTGGAAGTTTTATATCAAAATAAGGTAAGTATCTTTACTTGGGTAAGTTAGTACGTATGCATACGTATATGTATACTTATATGAAGTAGCAATGCGCACACTTAAAAAGGTTTGATGTGAGCCAATTATTTCTGCTCAGCACAATCCGCTAAGTGTGCGTAAGCATTGCCAAAGCACACCAATATGTATAAGAGTGGCAGGCAGGAGTGAAGTGATGCCAAATGCACTTTCTGATTTAAGCCGTTCGCCAAACACAAACACACATATACATATATGTGCATCCATATACGAGATTGTATAAGTGTTTGACGCTTTCGTACGAATTGCAGTGCTTGTCGATGAAGTTGTCAATGCATCACACGAACAATCGGACGCAAAGCTGTGTGGCTCACTTTTTTGTTCCAGCGATTCTGAAATCGTCAAGCCGACGACCCAAAGTGTTTTCTATCTGGTTATGATTTATTTGCCATGCATATTGGTGTCATTTTTAATGATTGTTATATTCTTGGATCCGCTGACGCGTTATGGCGAAGGACGTAAAGGTGCGCACATCGTGGATAGTTCGATAAAGAACTTAATCATGGCGACATTCCATCAAATGCGTCGACCTAATCAACAACTGCTCATACCGATAACTATTTTTGTGGGCATGGAGCAGGCATACATTGCGGCTGAGTATACGCAGGCGTTTGTTGCCTGCACAATGGGCGTCGGCAAGATTGGTTATGTAATGACCGTTTGGGGCCTTGGCGATTCATTATCCTGTTTCGCCTTTGGCTTCCTGATGAAGTACATCGGCCGGTCGTTAATAATAATGATTGGCGCCGCTGTCAATATCAGTGTCATTGGCTTCAAGTTGCATTGGCGTCCGGGCGTGCAAAGTGGCTTTGTTTTCTATATCCTAGCCGTGCTGTGGGGTATCGGCGATGCCGTTTGGGTCACGCAAATCAATGGTTTGTATGGTCTCATTTTCAGGCGAAACAAGGAAGCCGCCTTCTCCTGCTATCGTTTCTTTGAGGCTTGCGGCTTCGTGTTTTCATTCGCCATCTCCGATCGCCTGTGCATCAAAGAAAAGCTACAAATTTTGTTCGTAACACTTACTGTGGGCTTAATCGGCTATGTGTCTGTCGAGATTATCTATCAGAATAAAGTAAGTATTTTCGTTGATCGGTAAGTTTACAAAAGGGGCGAGAATCAGCAATCAAACATGTTTTATCCTTAAATTTATGTTTACAAGACACCAGCAAATTTAAAGCTGATTGAATCTTGGCTATCTTTTAGTGTCATAGATTGGTGTTGTTCCAGCTAATTCGCACATAAACCACATGCTGAACAGGGAGGTGGAGAAACTTCCAAAGTAGTAGGAAAAGTAGAGTCAAAAATAGCTTGCCAAAGATCATTCCCACATTCAGAACTAAGTTGATGACACTTCTAACTAGTTGGCCACGGTTCTGTATTTTTAATGAATTACAACTCCACCGACTTCACTGTGCCCACAATCAAGTCAGGATCTAGAGATTTTCATTACAAGGCAATCACTCCGTTTACGGAGTACAAATGAGCGCCTTCTTTTCGTCGGTTTCTCGATAATTTAAATGCAATAACTTTAAAACATGTTTTTCACTACATGATCTGCCGAATCCAACTGAACATGTCAAATAATGAATAATCTTGAATTACATATGTAGAGATGTTTATTTTTACTTTATATTTGCTTAAAAAATCATAGCACAACAATAATATTTCTTTTTTTATAAATATATATACCTATAATTATATTTATACACACGTTATAAACGCATGCGATTTTTCTTTTCGTTTTTTGTTTTAACATTGACAAATATTAAATAATTTTGACTTATCAATTTCGTCCCTTTTTTAATTAATAATATTAAGAAAAAATTCCAAAGGAGTTGCAATGAGCGAATCTCTTCGGTCAAAGGGGCGCTCAGCGAAAGTTCGAAGTAAACAAACTACCAAACAAAAAGCAAAAGTAACTCAAGTCATTGCCTAACGTTGACGAACATGAAAATTTATATGCGAAAGTTTTATGTTTGGTAACGTTAGCCTAGGACATACCACTCTTTTTGTATTGAATCCGTTGCTTAACGTTGTATGTTGTTTTTGCTTTGGTTGGAATTAAAGGAGCCATGATTATGTTACAGAAAGTTTTTTCTATGAACTATTTGGCTGCTTTTGTTTGGGTAATAGTCTGTGTTACGGAACTTCATTCATTAAACTGTTTTTTAATGTTTTTCTTAAAAGATCAACAGTAAATCGAAGAAACTCTTTTTATTTTAACAAGGCAACATTTGCTAAAACAAATGCCTAAACAAACAAAGCTCAAATTATTTGAATTGAGTTTTGTATTTTCTGCAATTTTAAATATTTGTTCGGTTTTCAACAAATTAGTTGGATAAATATGTTTTAGCGTTCTTTTGTTTTTTCATTATTACATCAAGTATTCAAATATAATTTCACACAATATTTTTTCCTTATAGCTAAAAATTTTTAAACATTTATTACAATTTATGTTATTGTTTTTTAATATAACTATTATTTTTTTATTTATTTGTAATACAAATAGAAGTAATTTACACAAATTTATTTATTTATGTATGTCAACCAGGCGCACATTTAGAATTTTTCAGTACAATATGCAAAACGAAACAATTTTGTAAAAATGTTTTACTTAACATTTTTAAGTTTAATATTCGAAATATATAATTTTTTTAATAAACATTTGTTGACAATTTTTGGCTTTGTTTACAACTTCGCCTAACATCATGTGTTTTTAGCAATCTTGGCAAAAAATCGCGCTGAATTGTCAACAAATATACTTCAGCTAATTTATTGTTTTATTAAAAATGTCATAAAAAAATTTAAGCCTTTTTTCCATTTACAATTTCTTGCCATAAAATCCTAAAAGTCGAATTCGTGTCGACACGGGACTCTGAACGTGTTCCAATATTTCCATCTATATTATTATATCAAGTTGTATATTATTAAACAATGAAGTGATTTATTTTTTTTTTATTGTGAAAATTTTGTTTTTGCAGCAATGTTTGATAAAAACAGAGAAAGAAAAAACACACGGCGAGCAATTTTATTACAATTATTATTAAACATTTTTTTTTAATGTATGCTTTATTTTTTCTTGGTTGTTTGTGTATGTGTGTGCGAGTATGAAAATCATAATTGAAAAAACAAAAGAAACTTAAAATAATTTGAAAAACAAAAAAAAAATAATTTAAACAATTTTCAAATGAGTTTAAATCTAAAATAACAAAATTAACAATAACCATATTCATTTTTAAAATGTTGAAGAGCACAATTTTAATATAATATCACAAATATAATTAGGAAAATAGTAATTTATTTTATCTTTTTTAACAATTTAATAAAACCAATTATTTTTTACATGCTGCAAAATTTTACTGAATTAAATTAAAGATGAACCGTGTCGCTCAAATTATTGCCAACCTGCAAAAAATAAAAGTAAAAACAAAAAAAGAAAAATTTAAATAGTTATGCAATTTATGTAAAATGTAAAAAGAACTAAGATTGTTTGCATTAAAAAAGCCACGCGTTAATATCAAAGAAAGATAATAAATAAAGAGCGAAATGTTAGTAAAAAATAAACATGTTTAAATGAAAGAAAAATTAATTTATAAATACTCACGTGTGCTCGCGGTGTTCATGTGCAGGGACTTGAAATAATGCTACTGTTTAACCACCAAAGAAAATTATTAACCCTTGAGTAAACTTGGTGTATGATGTTTGTGTGTGTTGGTTAGCAATTTAGTAAGTAAGCAAGCCAAATGAATTAAATAAACTTGAATCGAAGCAATTTTCAATTACTTGTGAGGCCCTAATTGGTTGAAGAAATATGGTGAGCTAATTGAACACGAAATTCGCACCCTTGTACAGTAAAACTTCGAAAATCCGGAGACAGATCCAGGAATTATTGGACTATTCATGTTTGCCTTAAGCTATGTAATAATTCAATTCTCATTAAATTTCTTTTAACACAAATTATGTTTAAAAAAGTAAAATTGAGCATATCTTTTTACTTTTAACTTAAACTTTTTTTTTTGTATTTTTATCTGTTGTGGACGTCGTGATTATTGAGTGTTCGGATCATCTAGTTCTAAGTTCTATTGTACTATAAAACGTTATAATAATTCATAGAACAGTGATTTTTAATTTTCAAGAGAGCGGTAGACAGATTCCAATAAAGTGACCACTCAATCTCTCCATCCCAGCGCCATTAAAAGGTAGCGCTCAAGGCGACAAAGCTTCTGGCATTACAGTGAAAACTTGCTTGATTGAACTGTCTCGCCACTCAAAACACACACACACACATACATATATTTGATTTAACTTGGTCGATCAATAAAATTTGTAACAGTCCTTTAAACGCATAAAAAATGCATGCCAATGAGTTAAAAAAAAATAATTGATAAAAAGCAACTATTTAAATGTGTTAAGTGTTAATTTTAAATAAAAAAAAAAGGAATAAATAAAATTTGAAATGTGTTAAGCCTTTTGCCTGTTTTTGACCGCGTTGAATTTTCGAATAACATTTATAGTTAAATATTTTGAATACAAGTGTTTTGTTTTTAGAAGTAATTTTTCTTTTACATAAAATTATTGGTTACAACGTTGAGGTCATTAATTATTTGATTTGTTTCGTTCAAAGCGTTCGACTTTTGTTTGAATCATTTTTTTTTTAACAAAATATTTTTTTTTCATAACAATTAATGTTGTTAAATTTTTTTTAATTAAAATAAAAAAAAAACATAAAATTATTGCACATTTTGTTATTAAAGTTAGAAAAAAAAGAAAAAATTCAAGTATAATTATTATTAATAATAAAAGTCCGCATGATTTGTTACATATAAAAACAAGAAAGTTAATATTAGAAAATACTTTTTTTTACAATATTAATTTTTTTCAGCATTTTTTTAGTTAGTTTATTTGTTCAGCATGCATTAAGTTTTAAATCAATTAAAAAACTAAAAACATAACGCAACAATTGCTAAGCTAAAGTTAAAAAATTTCTTAAAAATTATATATGTACAGTAATTAATTAAATTAATTAACACAAAAACAAAGATTCAAGTATAATTTTGTAATATTTAACTTTTTTCGCTTTGGTATAAATTAGTATCAAAATATATTTACAAAAACAAAATACATAAAATTAAAAAAAAAAGAACAGTAACAAAAGAAAAATTAATTCAACGGCGGGAGTTTTTTAATACATAACTTGCTGTTGTCAACCAATTGTTAATATATTTTTTTTAATTAGTTTAAAAAATAATAATCTTGATTGCGCAATTTTTTTCAAAGAAGAAAAGCAAAAACAAGAAACTTTCAAAGTTCTTCTTCCTCATTCGTGTTAGTCTTGATTTGTTTTTTATATATTTTATGTGAGTTTTTGTTGTTGTTGTTGTTAAGCAGTTCAAGTTCATTGGCGATTTTTGTAGCTAGCAAAGGAGCCGCTATTATCTGCGACATAGCGTATACTTACGCGAGTTATCGAATTGCGACGACCACCGGCAGTTCCACCGCCGATGCCAGAACCACTGCCGCTGCCATCGTTATCGATGCAAATATCAGAATCGGAATCGATTCGACGAAAATCGCCACTTTCCTGTTCAAATATTTTAGATAATTAAAAATTAATAGGTTTTTTTTTGTTTTGTGTTATGTCACCTGTGTCAGTTGCTGGGTTGTGGTTAGCAAACGCGCCAGCGGATTACACCACACGGGCAACGTTTCCAGCAGCGTTGGACGCGAATGCGTTAACAAGGGTTTCATGTATCTACGAAAACAAATGTTTAACATAATAATTGAAATTGTTTGTTATAACATACTTTGAATCAAAATTAGCCCAGATTCTGGCCAATATCGCTTTCTCGTGGCTGTTGCGTCGCCGCTGGTGTGTGCTTGGCACATTGCCATCAGCCGGCATATCCAGACTTGATTCAGTGCCGCCCGACTGGCGATGTTGCTTGTTGTTGCGTCCACTTGATGGACCGCCTTCGGTATCCTGTAAATAACCGTCAGACTGAACAAATTGCATATGTGCTGCATTAGCTAATCATGTCACTACAACGTGTTTATGTGTGTGTATATTAATAAATGATTCAAATAAGAATACTTCGTAAATAAAGCAAAAGAAAAACTTTTTAAAAAAATAATGATAAAAAAAAAAGAAATACTAGTCTGCCACAAACAAAAGTTAGCAGTTTTATTATATAAGTAAAAAATATTTCAAATTTGCATGACAGAAAGAAAAAAACTATTCATAATTAAAAAAAAAACAATAAAATATTCTAAAAAATGTAGTATGAACATGAAGAAGTCTTTGTTGTTTACGTTGTAACAATATAAAAACAAAAACAAAAAAACATACCGGCGGTGGATGTGAATTGTCCATGGAATTGTAAACCTTTGGTTTTTTGTTTTTGCGAAATATTTTGTTATGCGTTGAGAATTAAATAAAAAATTGTGTTAAAATGCAAAATTCGTTATGTTAATTCAAATAGCATCATATGAAAATTCTTTATAATAAATTATTAAATTTGTTACATAGCAAAAGCAATTTAGCATGGCAAGGCAAAAACAATGGTGAAGTATGTACAACTTATGTTATAATAAATGAGAAGTTTGAGTATGGCAACGATTTATATTCAGTTTGTTATTAAAGTGGAAAAATTTTCTTCATTTACAAGTGCTAAACAGTTGTTGTCATGGCACTAACATGACAGTTCTAAACTCACTATCAAATCATTAACTTAAATTTGAGACAGACGATTACACATCTAAAAGAACTCGGGCTGCAATCTTTAACAAATCCGAATTACGTCTGTTCAGTTGAATCTACAATTTTAATTGTTCTCATCACTAATCCATTTAAACTAAAAAGGAACTCATTATCCTTAGAAACACTGTTGTAATAAATGGAGTCCTGGAGTCTGAGTATATGTGGTGAGCATGTAGCCACTCGAATGCATACCAAACAGATTTTAATTACATTTGCAAACCTCAAAACTAATTTGTCAAAGAACTAATTTTATAAAATTTATGTATAATAACTGTCCCTCCCCACATTGACACAAAATTCTTGAATACTTATAAGGCAAATAGCATAAATACCAGCCAATGGACAACATAGCGCAAAATAACTGCCAAAATTTAAAAAGCAAGAAGCGAAATTGGCAACACTTACACTATGCACTTGATAGTTGTTCAATTGTTCAGTCTCTTCGTCGACACCAACACTAAAGTAAAGATATTTTGATCAAACGATTGTACGAAAAAACTGAGTCGTAATGTAACTCACGGAATTTTCAGCCAATTTAACAGAAAGTTTGAAGCACCGCCTTGTATAATAACCGTAATAATAACAATCAAAGATGTTGCAGTCAACATGGTCTGTCGCGCATCTGAAACGGTATTTCTTATTGCCAATGCAAAGGACATGGCACCGCGTAAGCCTGCAGCAGATTTATATAGAAGTTTTAGTGAGCCTATACAGTATGAAATGTAAACAACTTACCAGCGAAGAACAACATATGCTGAAAGTTTGTAGAAATTTTTGGTTTTCGTTTGATATTCAACAGCCATGACAGTGGATAGACGTTGACCGCACGGCCCAGCGCAGCACAAATCTAATGAAAGAGATTTAGTTAACAATATATTAACGTGTTTAAATATATACTTACAAAAGCAGTTATAATGAAACCAGCATCGAAATGATGCTTCGGAAATGTGAACATCGAGACGCCAATGTATGAGAAGATGAAATTCTCAGCCAAAAAGTTAAGGAGCTCAAATATTTGCTTTGTACGCGAACGTGAATTCTCCGATAGGTTATTGTATGTGTAGTGCGCCTGACAAATGCCGCAAAACAAGACAGCCACGACTCCGGTAAGCTCAGTAGCCTCGGCCAAGAGAAACGTGCTATAAGACATGAGAACAAAAAGCGCCGACTCCAGCAGTGGAAAGTCACGAACGCGCGTAAACTTGGTCAAGTGTGATACGAGTTAAGGTTATTACAAAGCAGAGCAGTTGATGGAAATAATATGTAAGCAATATGGCAAAATGTTTAAAAAGGATATCAATGCAGTGAAACAGCCCATGGCAGCGCCAATCATCAGTGACAGTAAAAATATTGAAAAGAAATCGCTAAGTGAACGTAGAAAGGCATAAGTCTCGAATTCGCCAGAGCTCGAATAATGTTCACCATAGTTTTGTATAGCGCTGCGAGTAAAGAGAAAAATATTGGATTACTCAGTCAAATATATTGTTATATATTGTAAAATTTACCCGCTGAGCACAATCGCAACGGCATCATTGAGCACAGATTCACCGAATACAAGCGCATAAAGATTAACGTCAACATGCAAATCATGGAATATGGCAAGTATGGTAAGTGGATCTGTTGGCGATATCAGCGCTCCAAAATACAGCGTGTCCAGGAATGTGAAACTGCTGCTTAGATATTTGGGCATCAGTTTCACACAGCCGTACATGAAACCACCGATTAGGAACGCCGATAATGTTGTGCCCACAATTGCATATGTCAATATTGCGCCCAAATTACGGAAGAAGTATTTCTAAAATAAACAAAAAAGTTATTCAAGGCATATTACATAAGACAAATTGTTGGTAATTACCTTCTTTAAACTGTAGCCGGCATGAAATATGATAGGAGGCAATATTATGTTAAAAAACACTTCGGGATCAAATGTTGCTTTCAAATCAATCTCATTCTCATCGACATCGTAGACTTGGCCACGAAAGACATACGCGTAGGTTTTAATGCCTTCGGGCACTTTTGTACTATTCGTTTGATTCACGGGAAACTTTTGATGGGAGAAAAGAAAAAAAAACACTACAGTTACATTATATGTCTTTTCATGTATCTTATCTACTTACCTTAAACCAAAGCGTGTCTGGTGGCAACTTTCTATCATAGACTGGCACACCCTGAGGTTCTACCTGCATATGCACAAGCGTCGTTGATGTGCCGGCATAGCGTATGATAGCGCCAACAATCAATCCTGAATTAAAAAAGATTCAAAATTAACAGTTAGATAGTAAGAAAACTTAAATTGGCAAAATAGACACAACTAAAATCACAAAACTGATTACCGATAAGTATTTTACCACCTAACGGTTATTGTTTGGGTAAATAAACAATTAAGTGTGTTAATAATTGTGCCATAAATCAAAACGTTATTGTGTTTAACGATTTAATCAACTTTATTTGTTTTTACCAATATTTAAAACAGCAATTAAAATTGTATATATTATTGCTTTACACAGAAAATAAGCAAAGCAAATTCTAAGAATTCAACAAATGTAAAATTATATATAATTATTATTGGAAATTCTACAGCAGATATACATGTATGTACATATTTATATGCATTAATATTGTGCTCTTTGAAGTCTCTTTGAATTGTGCAATGAACTGAAACGTTTGTAGGAGCTTATTAGTGCTTTCTAATGAAAGTGAATCATTGCTTAGTTAGTTTAACAAAGGAGCTTATCATAAGCTGAGCGCATGTCAAGCAACCACACAGATACGAGAAACTAAATAACAAACAAGAAAATCATGCATATGTATCTACAGTGTTAGCAAAACTAAACCAATTAACGGTTTGCTATAACCGCGACTGTATTGCAAACAAAATGTCAATGGGTGAAAAATATGTTAAACACATTTTTTTGTGAATTGAGTTAGCCATTAATTGTTGCAATTTGCTTGACAAGTGCTCGAATCGTTGATAAGCAAAAGGCACAACATTTGTTTCTGCTTATCATCAAACACGTTTTTTTTACCGGTTTCTCCATATTTACTGGTGGGATTTATGCGAATTGGCGGCAATAATTGTGTACTTGACATTTAGATAAAACACAACACTTACAAATACAAATTTATCAAGGAACTTGTTTGTAAAATAACAAAAACAAATCTCTTGGTTGACCTAAGCACAAAACAAGAATATTTACATGACAACTTTTAATTCATTTGTTTTCATATAAAGTAATATCTTGTATCTTCACAGACTTGCTAATTATCTTTTTTTATATTTTTGTAATCGTATACAACAAAGCACAAAGAGAAACGCCAATGAAGCATTTTAATTTGAGACAAGCAAAAAGTAAAAAAAATATTTTCATTGCGCATTTGTTTTAAAATAATTAAACTAAACACAAACGACACACATGCAGACGCACACATATACACGCAAATGCAAGTGATAAAACGGTATAAAACATCATAAAGCAAATTCATTACACTTGAGTACGCAAAAAATAATAAAAAAAGGTAAGAAAAACAAGTGAAGGCAATTTGATCAAATAACAAAAATAGCGTGCAAATTTTAAATGAATTAAAAAAACCACAACAGTAATTCAGTTTGAACGACCATTTAATGCTCTATGCAGTGGGGGCGTATACATTTTACAGTTACAAATATTAAATCATGTTATCAAATTATGCCACTGAATTTGCAAAGAGCAACAACAAGAAATATACCGCATTTGTGTAAATGCAAAATGTAAAAAAAAAAAAAAAAAACTATTTTTAAAAATATATTATATGTAAATAATTTAAAATAACTATATATGTAAATATGAAGATACCTTACACGAAAGCAAAAAACACAAACGCTCATATACAAAGGGTATTCATTAAACGTGTTATAACCGTTATTTTATTTCACAACATTTAAATTAATCATTTACTTAAATTCGTGTATCTGCTTTATGTATTGCAAATTAGCAGGTACACATATAAAAACAACAATAACAACAACGCTGGCAGCAGGGGTGGCGACCGAGCACCAGAAAATGATAGCAAGTTGTGTGTCATCGTTGTCGGGTTTGAGCAACAACAAAAATATAAGGCGACATTTAAAAAACAAAAAAAGTTATACGAGTAGGAAAGGGTTTATAAGTAGACAGACAGGCATGCACCTATCAAAAGCTGTTGGTGTCAACTCGTGACATGTTGAATGGAATAACAAAAATCGATAAACGAAAAGCAAACAGAAAAAAATACAAAGAAACACTGTGTTAAAGTGAAGAAAGCCAAGTGGTAATGAATTGGTAGCAATAAAGTAGCATCGAAAAATTACCATAGATTACAGCCAAGCCGGTCTCATGTAGCCAAGAGACGCGATGATGTTTGAACAGCCAAATTGTCAGCACTGTCAACGTCAGCAGAAACGTGTACACAAGCAGATTAAGACTATCGATTCTATGGTTCAGGGTCGCCTTTTTGTCAAGTGCAATATCTGTATCCGTGGCAGCGCATTGTGTGATAATCGCACAGATTGTGATAAAAGCAGCTGCTGCAGTTGCTGCCCTGGAGATGCTCCTTACAGTGCTCCCATGTGTGTTCACATACTGTCCTTCCTGTATAAATGGCCTTTTGCCGTGCGCATCAGCGCAACACGCAAGCGTCTCCGTCTCGTGCATTTCTGTTCGATTCTTAATATTGTAAGCAAATCACTTTTTCTTCAAATCTGTTTGTTACATTGCCAACAATGGCAGCTCCCAAATCGATTTTTTGTAATGCCTTGCTTAGTTACAAGGGCATATGGTTGCTCGCAGGACGCCTGGTAGGGGGCGGACCCCTGGTTATTCACAGGCAACGCTGCCCGAAACTTTTCTTTTAAGCACTTCCTTATGCACTACTTGATTATTTAAACTATCGTTGATTTTTTCAATTTGCTGTCGCATTAATCAAAATAAATCACACTACACTTTTACACTATTTTCATCTTTGCATAGTATATTTTAAAATATTTTTTTTTCCAATTAACTTTCACGGCCGTCTACGTTTTAATCATTCGGTGGCTGTTTTCGAAATGAGTTTAAAAAAATCCAATTGAAAGTGCAACAAAGACAAAACATGTTAGAAGCGTTGCCAAATTGAACATTTTCTGGATGTTTTTGGGCATTTTTCAGTATTTTTTCAGCAATTTTTTTTAGTTATAGCTAACGTCTATTTCAATAATTCATTTATTTGAGTTTTGTGAGCGCGCTAAATTCCATAGGCGATGTGAATAGCTAAATTGGCATCAAATTATGTTGGGTCGGTGTTCTTAGTCAACTAACCTAAGGAACACCAAAGAGTATTGTATACAGAGTGGAAAACGGACTCTTAAAAAACTCAGTTGCAAATTTAAGCGTTTTTGTTGTAAAAGACGTTTGACAATTGTTGAAGCCAAACTAGTTTGTTTATGATTTCAACCGAGTTGAAATGGCAAAATTTCGCTAAAACTGTCCATTAAGGAGTTCGTTTTCACTCTATAGATAAAATACTTTTTGATACACATCACATAGGTTCCATTCATTTATTACGTAAGCCGTGTGGGTGGAATGTTGAGTTTGGCGATTTTAATTACAAAGTTCAACTAGACTAGATGTACAAATCGAAAATATACATATTTTCACTATTTACAACTCAATAAATATATGGTTGCTGTTCATACAATTTATGCATCGTCACATGTTGCAACAGCCACCAGACAACAAAATTTCGCCGAATCAGCGGATAGAGTAACTATTTTTGATCAAAAACACAAAAAAATCGAATTCGAAATTTCATGAAATGGCGCCCAAAATTTGCTTCAGAATAACTGGCAGCACCGCATATCAGGAACTCTCTTTTTCAGCTGTGTCACAGAAAGTGACGCATTTGTGTCATGTCTGTCGCGGTTGCGTTGAGACAAGAAGGAGGACATGGCATGTTTGAATCACTAGCGACATGAGATACTCCAATGCTTCTAAAAGTCTTAGTAAAAAACAAAAATCGTGTCACGTTCAAAAGTGGCATATGTGCATCAAGAGAGACGGTCCGTCTGAGAAACAGAGAGAGCATCATTGCTCTCACAAGAGTAAAAACAAAATTTGTTTTGGTAAATTTAAAATTAAAGCAGTTAAATTAGAAATTTTCTTTATGTTTTAATATTTAAATTTTGAACTAATTGCTTAAATGTAATTCAAAAGAGCTAAAGTGGCGTGACTGAGAGTACTTTGAAACGCTTAAAGCGAGAGAGCCATACGACCGGTCGTGTTTTTGTTTGAGTTTCGTTTTGTTTCGTATTTCTAAACAAAGAATGTAAGCGCATAGCAGAATTCGCAAAGTAGATAAAACTGGCTTCTACAGGTGCACGACTGGGAAATCTGTCAAATAAACAGAATAAACGGAATTAAAAACATTATTCATTATAATGTGAATACAAAAAAATTTAATTAATAATATTTCATGCCAATTTTTACAATTTTAAAAAATCTATTTGCTTCGTTAATCGATCAGTCATTTTGAGATGTTTAAAAAATAAAAATTAACGATCTTTGCGGGAGTCGGAAGAACTTTTTCTTCTTACTGAATGCGAAGTAGGTTGGAAACTTCCAGAAGCAATTGGGCTGCAATGGTTTAGCATATGTCGCGGTGGATTGTCGACTAGGGGAGCTACTCCCATTTTAAGTGCCACTCTTTCACAATAATTTACTATTTAAATGACATGGTATGAAACAGCACAACTTCGTTGATAACGTTTACTCGCATGTTAAAAGCAAAATGTAAAATAATAAATAAATGTATTCAAAGTCATATTTGTCAAGTTTTATAACTTTCTATCAACATTGGCACAGTTTGTACAAAACTGGAGCCAAAAAGATAGCAATTTTAGCTAGTAAAAGATGAAATAAACCAAAGAGACCAAGAAACAAACACGAGTAGACTCATCGATGCAACAAACTTCGATTATTATCAACTTCCCTGGCTTTGGCATTTGAATTTTTTTTTATACCCTGGACATACTGTACCAGGGTATATTGTGTTTGTTTGGCCGAAATGTATGTAACGCATAGAAGGAGGGGTGGGGGACCCCATAAAGTATATATATCTTCTTGATCAGGACGACAAGACAAATTGATTAAGCGATGTCCGTCCGTCTGTCCATCCGTCCGTCCTCACCAAGGGTTCTCGGAAACTATAAAAGATAGAGACTTGATATTTGGAGGATAGACTCGTGATGCTCGGCAGCAGATCAAGTTTGAACGGTTTTGAGCCACGCCCACTCCTTCCCGCTCAACCAGGTAAGCCCACTTTTTGAAAAGGCTATAACTTGAACACCAGAAACGCTGAAACTATGAAAATTGGTATGTGGACTAAGTATGTAAATTTTTATAAAACTGCATACTACAATTTCCCCCCTCCCCCTCATTGACCCTCTGTATTTAGGACTACCCCTCAAAGACCCACAAACTTTAATTTTTCGTTAATTCCACTTTTTTTTTTACAAAAATTTGTATATCTCCAAAACTATAACAGATAAGAACCTACAACTATGCAGACTATAAAAGTATGCAGACTTAAGAAATGTATGTCTTTAAAACTGCATACTAAATTTTTCCCCCTTACCCTTTATTACCCCTCAAATAGTGTTTGTATGTCAATGCCTATATCTCCGAAATCGTTAAAGGCACTGACCTGAAATTTTGTAAGTAGAAAAAGTATATATAAATTCATAAGACTGCATACCAGAAAATACCATTTTGTATTCTACTACTCATTAAAGGCCGGCAAACTTAAATTTGGGGTAAATTCCAGTTTATTTTTATTAAAATATGTATATCTCCACAACTATGAAATATACATGTCTGAGATTTTGTATGCAGGTTCAGTTAATATACGTCCTTTTAACTGCATACCGAAAAACACCCCTTTATTTCACGGCTTCCACAGAGATCAACAAACTCGAATTTTTCGAAAATTCCTCACTTTTGACTGTTTTTTTTGATATTTGGAACACCATTTAAATAGGTGAGGGTATGTGCAGGGTATTATATGTTTGAGTATACTCAACTATACCGCGCTTACTAGTTTTTTTTATTTTTTTGAAAAATGCAATTGCAAGCACAAAAACTACGTATTTTGTTTGATATTTACATGTTTGAATGGCAAACATTTTTCGATCGAAAAATCACTTTTTTTCAACATTGCCACTTGACGCAAAAAAATACGTATTTCATTTATAAAGTGATTTTGCAAACGACATGCGTGGATGCGCTCAAAGAACCTTTTGCTGCACCGTTTTAGCGAATTTTTAATATCAGTTTTGAAAGGCAATTTTGTCAGCCATATTCTGATTGTATGTTTAGTGAAAACTATCCTTTAGGGATTGTGTTGGCATGGTACCAAAGACGGGTATCCACAAGCACTAGAATATTTATAATTCCTTGAATTGTTTTAAAATATTGTATAAGAACACAAATGCGCTCACCTGCATCACCTGCTTCCACTTCCACGTAAAAACTGAAAGATTGACAACGATGATCACATTCGGGTGTTGGCGCTGAAACCCAGCTCTTATAACCACCCAACGGCGCCTCCCACATCAGTCTCGGAATGTTATCCACTTAGTTAGTTCAAAATAATTTTTAACTTTGCTTTTAATATATATGTATATTGGCAACCTTACATGGATGACAGCGCTATGTTCATACCTCATAAATATGAAGTCTGTGTGAGGCATTTCCGCATCCAAAGGTAAGCTATGTAGTCTTGGATAAAGTTTTCTTAATTCACCCAATACTATAGTATGGCAGACACTCCATCCAACATACCAAGGCCTTTGTTCTTCCCTAAGATTAGCATGCTCTCTGCTCATATGAAACACATCTTTGAGTGTTCTCGATTTGGAGTTAAAATGTGAAAAATTCGGTATTGAGGAATAGGCATATGGAGTTAAATTCTTCAATATTAACGGTCTATCAACATACCTGCAAAATTCGCAGTCACTAATGGGTCGAGTAGCTTTTGACACCAAGTAATTGTTGGAGAGAAAAAGACAATATCTCGTAGAAGAATGGCGTAGCGACCATTATAAATGCAATTATGGTTAGCACATACCAAATAGTGTCAACACGATTTGGGTTTTGAGCATTATCACGAACTCTGCAAAAGGCTACTTGCAAAGCAGAGGTAGACACAACGCCCGTACGAAGTGCGCCTGCATGAACTTCTTCCAATTTTGCGTCGACTTTTTACAATTACTGAAAAATTTACGTAAAATAACATTTGAAAGAATGGCGATGATCGATGTCGTCAGCATCTATGTGCATAACCTTTCTCAAGCGCAGTCGTCCGTGGACAAATTCTCAAAATTGAAAGGAGTAGTAGACAGGGCTTGTGAAACCCGTGTCGGAAAGTCCTTTTTTAAGAGACACGGATACAGTTTTCTAAGAGAACAATATTTTCTCTTACGATATGCCGAAAAACACACAGATCGATTTAGCCATGTATGTCCGTCCCTGTGTCTGTATGTATGAACGCGTCGATCTCGGAAACTATAATACATCGTACCATGATTCTTTTTCAGGTTGATTCTCTTATTCATTGCACTGATCAAGCTTATTTTGTTTTCCCCGCCGGGACTTAGTTTAGGGGTGAGGGGCAAATAATTGGAGCTACTTCGGGTACAAATATACAAAAGTCGTGGTCGTGCCCTATTACTGCCGTTACAAATTGACGATACAGGGTATGTCGAAATCGGGGACTCTCGACTGCAATCCCCTACTGGTTGTTGTTATTGTTGAAGCATCTTTACAGATGTGTCAGTTAGTACGAGAGTATGAAAATAGATAGAAAGAAAAAAAAACAGAAATGTTAAGTTTAGTGAAGGACATTTAGTCAACCAGTGTCAAGTTGGAGGAATATTGTAGCCTCCACAGGCTGAGTCCACAGCGATACCGCTGTGAGCAGTGTGGGTGACGCGGGGCAGTTGAAGAGGTGCTGGGTGTTGTGTGGGCTGTTGCCACAGTTTGGGCAGTTGTCTACGATGTTTGGGTTGATGATCGCAAGGTAGCTGTTGAGTCGCCTAGACACACCCGAGCGCAATTGCGCTAGGGTGGCCCTGGTTTCTCTTGGCAGCGTTCCTTCCGGCTCATCAACAGGAGGTGACCTACCGCCTAGGACTACGTTGTCCCGGTAGCCATTGATTTCGCGCTGCACCACTTCGGTATGGAGATCCTTGGCTACTCTTTTGACTTCCTCAGATGTTGCAGGCGATGGGCCAAAATGCGGCAGAACTCTAGGCAGTAACGTGCTTAGGTCTTTCCTGACGTCTCTGTATGGAGGTGGGGCTGCGACAGCCTGGTTGTTGGGGTGGTTTTCCTCCATACAAGAGGCCAGGTACTGCATGGTAAGTAACTCGTTGTTTACTCTGACGGGGAGTGCCTTGGTTTCCTGGTGCAGGTGGTTCTCACCTGCTATGATGTGGCAGCCTGTGATAGCTCATAGAGCCGCATTTTGGGACAGCTGTAGGTTAAGCCATTGCCTGTTGCTGAGGTTCGGACTCCATGCAGGGGCTGCATAGCTAATGACCGAGCGGCAGCATGCCTTGTAGGTGGTGAGTAGCGTTTCATTGTCCTTACTCCATGTGCTACCTGCCAGTGCGTGGATGTTTTTGGCGAGGAGCTCCGCGTGTTTGGATAACATAAAAAGGTTGTCGAACGTAATCCCCAACAGCTTTGGATATTTGCTGGTAGGTATTAGGTTACCATTGATTGCAACATCCAGCTGCGTGTTGACTTCCCCCGTCCAAGTGGTAAAGATGCGGTGGTAGGACTCCGCCTTGAGGAACACCCGCTTGAGTCTCCGCAATTTGCTGGTGTGGCCCCTGAACAAGGCATCTTTTCATTCTGGCATGGAGAGTGGTGGCAGCTATGTCACCAATCAGTACTCCATGGCTGACGGTGTCAAAGGTCTTCTGCAGGTCCAGTGCTACCGCGATGGTGTGGGCGTGCACTATTTAGGCCATCCGAGAGGGCGGTTGTGTTATTGGAGAGGGCAGTGGTGCTACTTCTGCCCGACCTAAAGCCATGCTGATGATCAGCAAGAGGTAGGAGGCGTTTAAGGTGGGGCAGTAGTAAGGCCTTCAGGATTTTGACCGCTGGTGCTAGGAGGGTGATTGGACGATAAGAGCTGCCAATGTTGACAGGCTTGCCTGGCTTGGGGACCGGGAGAATTTTACCAACGAGACACATGCTGGGCAGGCTGAGTGAGTTAAGGCAGATGTTAAAAATCGTGGTGAGGTAGCGGATGCCAGCGGGGCCAAGGTGTTTTAGAAGTATAGTGGCTATGCCGCCAGGTCCCAGGGCCTTGGATGGTTTAGCTCTGCTAAACATCTTCTTCAGAAAAGATGATCGTCTCATCCAGATCCAGTTTCTTTATATGACGTTTGGCTCTTCTTTTAGTCTGGTCGACTCGCGGAGGGTGTTCAACAAATTGTTGGCAGAACTTGTTGGCGCATGTGTTGGCATTCGCCACGGGCACATCACCAAAGGAAACCGCAGCATTGTTGCATGGGCGCTCACCGGTGGAGATGTTTTTGATGGTGGACCACAGCTTTTTTAAGCCTCTAGGGCACTCCGCCAGAGGCTCAAGCCATTTGCGCTTGTGGTGCTCACGGACCATGCAGTCGATATCCGTGTTGAGCAACAGGATGCGCGGGTCTGCAGGGTCGCGTTGGCGGATGTCATCTCTTTCATTAGCCAGTCTGGCTGCCGTCGTTTCCCAATGACGAGTGCCAATCCTCATGGTGCTCATTTAGGTCACCGGCAATGATGCGGTGCTCACCTTCAAGAAGGTGGCTGATGGTAGGCTTGAACCGCGTAGGGCAAGCTGTAACCGGTGGTTTATATAGGTTGATGACCTCAATTTGGCCATCCGCTGTGTTTATTGCAATGCCTTGTTGCTCGATATGCTCATCTGAGGTAGTGGGGAGGTCGAGGATGGAGTATGAAACTGATTAGTGGATCGCAAAGGCTAGGCCGCCGCCTTTGTTCCTGTCTCCGTCTGCTCTCACCAGGTGATATCCTGACATCGCTCGCACGGTGGATCTTGCCGTCAACTTAGTCTTTTGGAGGGCTGCGATAAGGAAGTTTTCCCCCTTCATGAAGGACGTAAGATCGGCAAATTTACCCCTGAGGCCGTTGCAGTTCCATTGTAGTATGCTGAAAGAGCCCGACATATGTCGCCCAGGGGTGTTGACATACTGTGGGCGCACTGGCGTATTGTTAGTGTTGGTGTTTTGTTGAACCACTAAGGCTGGTGGACTGGCTACGGGTGATGCTGACACTACTGGTTAGGGATCATTTGTAGGTGAGTGCGCAGCTTGCGATACAGGACAAGGTTGTGGACAACATGGTCCCTAGTAGTTGCTAGGGTAGTCACGGATGTTATTAAGACCTGAGCACCGAAGGTGGCACCAGTTACCGCACATATTGCACAGCACTGAGCCCTGAGCTCTGGTGATGCGTCGTCGGCACACTGAGCACAGCCATATCGCGGGCCCCACTAGAAACTGGTTGTTTCCGTACCTTTCATGGATTTGAAGATATAGTAATTAACATTAAAACACCTTTTAACGGGTAATGAGGGTTTATAGATTATAGACTATAGTCTATAGGTCTATAGTTTTAGAGACCTTTACATACTTCGTCTACCTACCAACTTTCATGATTCTAGCATTTCTGGTGTTCAAGTTACAGCATTTTCAAAAAGTGGGCGTAGCTGGTTGGGCGGGAAGGAGTGGGCGTGGCTCAAAACCGTTCAAACTTTATCTGCTGTCGAGCATCACGAGTCTATCCTCCAAATCTCAAGTCTCTGTCTCTTATAGTTTCCGAGAACCATTGGTGAGGACGGACGGATGGACGGACGGACGGACATCGCTTAATCAATTTTTCTTGTCGTCCTGATCAAGAATAGATATACTTTATGGGGTCCCCCACCCCTCCTTCTGTGCGTTATATACATTTCGGCCAAACAAACACAATGTACCCTGGTACAGTATGTACAGGGTATAAACAGTAAGAGTTGCAGTCATCAGTCTCCGACTTCGAAATACCCTGCACCTTCAACATGTAACGGCGGTATTAGGGCAATGCCCTACAAACAGATAAAAAAAGAAAAAGTTAGGTAGGCAGATGCCGTAGCGGTAGGAAATCAGGAAATATCCTCTTCAATCTTGAAATAGGGCGAGATGGGCTGCCAGCCAAATCCCTTGCCAAAGTGTTTGGCTCTTGAGCCAATCATTATACCGGGAAGTATGGCTATTTATTTGTTGTAAAATAGAAAATATTCCAACGTGACTACGATTTATTGACATCCTCACGTACTAAGGAGCTTCAACAATTTTTCTTAAAGCCAGATTTTTATACCGTACAGCACAGCTGGGACAAATACGGTTTTAAAAAGCAACAGCTAATTAGACAGCCTCAGCTTCGAAATAAAAATGTTTCACTGCTAAGTTTAAGAAACAAATCGATCAATAAGGTCTTGAAAGTTTTGAGAAGTAACAATGGGATCAGTGTCACTGCTAAGAATAAGTGTCGTCCGCATAAGTGGCTAAGCAGGAAAGTCCATCATCTACAGGAACAGGCTGGATGCCAAATCAAAGGTAGAAAATCAACGCTCCCAGTGGTCAGCAAATAATGCTTTTTGAAAGACAGATTGACATCACCCGTTAGGTGCAAGAATCGAAGAGCTTCTTTGTGGTTGATATTTAATCCTTCTCGTGATTATCCATAGATTATAATCGGAAGGCTTATTAGGATCTGCATTTATAAGAATTTCATGGAAAAATTCCGATCTTTCATGAGGCTAAGTTGAGGGAGTTGAGACTGGTCGTTTCTAAGCAGAGTTGTCTAGGGATTTCCCAAACTAAGTGATCTGAGTCGTAAACGTCGTTTTTCTCTAAGTAATGCTAACATCTCGGGTTTTAAAGAATTTGTTGAAGCAAAGTCATACCGGCAGGCTTCCTAGCAGGATAAGCCTCTGGCATGACAGGAGCCGGTTGCGCGCGACAACCTGCCTGTTTGCTCCTGCAAACCGTACCATAGGACGCCTACTGGGTGATAACACACCTTTCAGCAACATGACTGTTGTCTTGCTCGTTGACACACTAACGCCAACATCGCGCCCCCAAGCGCCTAAGATGGACATCAGATGCGCGCATCGCTTTCCAGATTCGCACGGGAGCTTCCCGTGACGAAGAGAAGCAGGTCGTCTGCATATGCGCTGAACGTACAAAACGATTCAAGACGCTGGAGAAGCGAATCCATCATGAGGTTCCATATGCATGGACCACTGATGGACCCCTGTGGGCAACCTCTTGTTACCGGGACAGTAACTTCTCCATAACTGCTGACCATGCTTGTGCTCCTGCCGGAGAAGTAGCTTTGCCACAAGCTAGCTTCTGGGCAGCCGTACTCACGAATTTTGCGCATCACAGCATCCCATTCGACATAGTCGAATGCGCCTTTAAAGTCAACGAAAATTCCGAGGACTTATCGTTCTGGGCAGGCATCCTCTGTGCTCACTACGTGCCTCCAGGCATCATCCACAGAACGTCCTGAACGGAACCCAAATTGCCATCTGTGCCCTGTTGGCAGCACATCTTGGAGTCGATTCACCAAGATACCCTCAAGCACTTTGCCAAAAACTGGCAGCAGGCAGATACCACGATAGGAGGCAGGGTCGCCCCTGTCCCTATCCCTCCCTTTGAGTAACGGCACAACGCGTGGGCGTTTCCACTCAGAAGGGAAGTATCCTGACTCCAAACACCTGGAATATAGGGACGTTAAGTGCTGGGGTATGGCGCCCCACAATGCCTTGCAAATAGCACCAGTGATGCCATCCAAGCCTGGAGAGCGCCTGCTCTTCAGTTTGGATATGCTGGCATCAACCTCGACAACGTTCAGTGTCGGTGGGGACATTGGAGCCATCTCCGGGGCCATCTCGAGTGCTGCGGAATCCGTAACTGGGAAAAAGTTACGGAGGAGCACTCGGGCACAGTCGTGCCAGGTTACAACTGTACCAACTGTAGCCATGTTGGGCATGGCGGATGCAACTGCTGGAACGGCCGAGCCGGAATCAGCAATGCGGGCGGCTGCACGGGCGGCGGCACCGGAGGCGCGGGTTACGGCGGCGCGGGTGGTGGCGGCAGTGCGGGTAGCGGGGGCGGCAAATGACACTGGGGCGTCATTGTCGTCCTCGGTGGTGACGACCGGGGTGGTGCCAGCGGTTGCACTGGTGGCGGCGGCGTGGGTGGCGGCGTTTCGGGTGGTGGCGGCAGTGCGGGCAGCGGGGGCGGCAAGTGCGAGCGGGGCGTCATCGTCGTCCTCGGTGAAGTCAATCTGGGGGGTGGCGGTGGTCCTGCGGCCAGCGGGGCGTGAATAATCAGCACAGTCGTGCCAGGTTACAACTGAACCGTCGTCAGTCCGCAGGCATCCAATGTCCGTGCTCTTTTGCGTCCACGGCAAATCCTGTATACGCGCCCCCATGGGTCATCAACCATGGGTCAACGAGCACACCTCGTTCACGAAGCGTCGCCAGTGCTGCTCCTTTGCCGTCAGGATGAGCTTCTTGTACTGAGCTGCGGCAAGCCGCAACTCAGCAGCAAGTTGCTCAGCATCGACGTTGCCACGACGTCGTGCTTCCTGGAGCCTGCGCCTAAGTCTCCTGACTTGTTGGCGCTTTGAGGTGAGTTCGGTGGTCCACCAAACTACCCTCAAACGGGCTCTCGGCGGTCTGCGTCCAAACGCAAAGTCACACGATGTGTGCACGATGCGACGCAGCGCAGCAGCTTGGTCGTCCAACTTGCGTGAAGTCCTCAGGCATTTCGCTTGATCTCCTTGCCACAACCTCCTCAAACCATCGCCAATCTGCATTTTGAAGATTCCAGGACGGTGCAGGAGCAAAGCTCTCAACCGCGTGAGTGGGGACGTGCGTCACCATAACATTGATAATGTTATGGTCGCTGAGGTCCCACTCGTCCACTCTCCAGTCATATGCGGCCCGCATAGACGCTGCTTGATTGACGATGGTTACGTCGATATCGCTATGGCCACGGCGATTATCGAACGTGTACGACTCACTGAACTGATTAAACACGCCGGCTCGATTCAGCAGTATCCAGTCAGACAGCAGCTCACCCCGGTAGTGGTTAGCTTGCCTCCGAGTACTCTCGGAGAGCTTGCTAAACCAGGCGGGGGATACTGCATTCGCGTCGAGTCCAAAGATGACAGGCGTGCTGCTGGCCAGTAGCAGCACCGCATCCATGTACATGAGGTACGGTTAAATGTTGGCGTTGAATTGGCAGTATACTGAGCAAAGGAAGATTGAGCCGTATCTTCCAGTGACGCTCACGCATACGCCAAATTCGGTGGCAAGAGACAGCATACAGATGGCATCTGTGTCGTCGATTATGACTGCTGCTTTTCCCCGTTGATCGGAGAACACACGCATCCCGGCTGGGAAGCCTGTGATCCGTCCTGCACGATCAACATAGGGTTCCTGGACAAGTGCGAACAGATGGCCCGAGTCTCGCATTCGGACTCCAAGCTCTATTCCAGCAGCTCGGCCCCGACCACAATTGGCTTGGAGGAAGCTAAACATTAATGTCTAGCTTGCACCCTCGCTAGCACTGCAGCATACATCGGGCAGGTCCCCGAGAGTATATAATGCCCTGAGGGTTGCCCTCTGAAGCGACAATTCCGGCAGTCCACCGGGTTGCCGCATTTCGCTGAGTTGTGGCCGGTCTGTCCACACTGTCGGCAGACAGTCTCTTTAAGGCGGCATTCGGCGACCTTGTGGTCGAAGCCAACACACCTATGGCAGGCCTACATTTTTATACTTTTCACGAAGTGAAAAGTATTATAGTTTTGTCACGAAGTTTGTAACACCCAGAAGGAGGCGTGGCCGACTATACAAAGTATATATATTCTTGATCAGGATGACAAGAGTCTGTCCGTATGTCTGTATGTATGCAAACTCCTCCCTCAGTTTTGAAGCTATCGACCTGAAACTTTGCACAGACCCTTGTGTTTTATTACGATGACACATTGGTCGGAACCAGCGAGATCGGACCACTCAAACTGGTAGCCACCATACGAAAAGAAGAAGAAAAAAATTTCAATCGTTGTATGAAAAACTTTTTTGTTTGGCAAGATAGAGCGCTAAAATTATACAAGTGGTGATAAAGTTTTATTGAGATCAGAATACTGGAACTGGTACCTGCCATACAAAATGAAGAAGAGGAAGAGAAGCAAAGTTTAAATCGTTGTATGGGAAACTTTTTTATTTCTTAAGATAGAGTGCTGAAATTTCAAAAGTAGTAAGTTAGTGTCACCAGATCAAATGCCTGGAAGTTTCATTGAGATCGGACTGCTGGAACTGGTACCTGCCATACAAAATGAAGAAGAGAAAGAGTAGCAAAATTTAAGTCGTTATGCGAAAAACTTTTTTATTTCTTGACTTGAACCTTCATACTTATGTTTATAATGGGCGTGGCACCCCCCACATATGATCAAAAACCAATAGTTCCCATATATCTGGCACTCAATGAGGTATAACAACGAAAACTGATCTGTAGGCTATGTGGACAAAAAGAAATAAGATTCCAAAAATAAAATGGGTGTACCACAAAAGGTGTCCTGAAGAGTATACATCTTCGGCAAGGCCGAAGATAACGTCCTTACTGGTTTATTACTCTTTCCGCAGCTGAAACCAAATGGAACGAACTATTAGTAACTCTGTCACTTCTTCTAGATAACAGAACAATTAGTGAAGAGGAAGCGGCCAGTCTTTCCGCGTCTGGAAAGACTAGGTTAATCCGATCTGACCCAGTGACGTGCTCCCGCTACTTTAATTACAGATTTCGGCAACTATTGAAACTATTCATTAATGATATTTTTGGCGAATTTCACTTGTCTCACTATTATTGGAGAATTGAATTTCAACACCGTGGGACGCCACATTCCCATGGAATGTATTGGCTTCGGGTGCTCCGAAGCTGGAAGTTGGTGGATCTTCTATACCCAATACTGAGCAAGTTGTGAGTTTCATTGACAGGTTCATAACCACCAACGGGGATGACTCAGATATGCAAGACGTTAGTCAATATCAGAGTCACAGACATACTGCAACATACTGAACGATACGCGACGACGAATTTTGCCGTTTTAATATGCCGTATCCGCTTATGCCTCAGACTGAAATTTTGTATCCTTTAGAAGATACCGAGAATAGCAGTGCCAGAAGTAAATTGCAATGTAAATTTGTTGCAGCAAACATTGAGACAAACACTGAAGAAGAAGGCCAAATCAACCATATTAGGCTATCCCATTGGTATCTGAACCTGATCTACGTTCTCTTGTTAGCTTTCTAAACGGTAAGCAACGGCAGTTCGGTCAGTTATTAATTCGAACCAAAGATTTTACGAGTATGTTGGTATTGGTGCTGGAGTAGGTAAAAGTCGATTGATAACCACACTCTATCAATCAGTGACATTGCGGGCAAACACAATGTACGAGTATGGTAGCAGTCAATCTGCAAAAGAACTCTTATGTGCTTTTACTAGCTACGACAAATTTTTAGAAATAACGATTGCTTTGGAGGTGTGTCTATAATTGTATTTGGCGACTTAAAGCAGCTTTTTCCAGTTGGTGATAGTTGGATATTTTCGGATAGAACAAACAATCCAAACAAGTGCTAGCTGGAACTCAACTTTGGGATAATTTAAAATGTTTCGAACTGACTGAGATAATGCGGCAACATGGAGGTTGTGATTTCGCTTGAGCATTCAACAATACGTTGGAAGCTAATATGACGGATGCAGACATAAGGCTCTTTAATCAGAGAGTAGTTGCAGCTAACGAAGTGCCATCAGATGTGATTCATTGGTTTCCCCAAACAATGAGGTCAGTCGTTACAATACTCTAAAACTAGCCCAAATAAACACAAAACAGTTCGTTTCAACAGCCGTGAATACTATTAAAAGAACAAGCATGTCTACAACAAATAGGCAAAACACCTTAAGGCATGTTCAAAATTGAATGCCACGCAAACCCAAGGGCTTTCATATTTGCTTCATCTAAATACTTCTGCTAAGTACATGGTAATCGTCCATATTAACACAACTGACGGTCATTAAGACGGTGCTACTGGTGATCTTATGCAGATTGAGCATATAACAGGCGACGAATCATTAGTAGTATTAGCTATATGGATTCAATTTTTCGAACCGTCTGTAGGAACCCTTGCCAAGTCTAAAAGACCACACCCCATTCATAGTGATTGGACCCCAATTGAGGAAATTGTAAAAACTTTTCAGTATGGAAGATCGGAGCATGCTTCAGTCGAACGCAAGAAATTTCCTGTGGTTCTGTTGAGACTATTACTATTCATAAACCAAAGGAGCAACAAATAGCAAAGTCGCTGTGCATCTGCGAAGAGGCATTGATCGAGCTTCGCTATTTGTGGTTTGCAGTAGAGCAATGCATAATGATAAAGTGGAATACCACCAAAAATTTCGAAATCTAAAGCATTTGGTTTTTGACTGTGGTCGTAAGCAAAATGAGTACATGATCCCGTAGCTAGAACATTCAATTTCAAATTGGTGAAAATTTCGTGACTCATTTTACCACGTTTACAAGCCCACGTTTACACTAAAACTCAGATGAAAATTTTTTAAAATCTCGAAGGAAGAAGACATGCCAGGAAAAATTATTGCGACGATTTGCAAATTTAAATTTTGATCAGTTAAATGAGAAGAATGCAGCACATTAAATGAATTGTGAAATTAAATGTAAGAGTTTAGGCCACTATTCATGAGAAAACTAGTAAGGGCGGTATAGTTGAGTATACTCAACCATATAATACCCTGCACATACCCTCACCCATTTAAATGGTGTTCCAAATATAAAAAATCAGTCAAAAGTGAGGAATTTTCGAAAAATTCGAGTTTGTAGATCTCTGAGGGGGAAGCCATGAAATAAAGGGGTGTTTTTCGGTATGCAGTTTAAAGGACGTATATTAACTGAATCTGCATACAAAATTTCAGACATGTATATTTCATAGTTGTGGAGATATACATATTTTAATAAAAATAAACTGGAATTTACCCAAAATTTAAGTTTGCCGACCTCTAATGGGTAGTCCAAATACAAAATGGTATTTTCTGGTATGCAGTCTTAAGAAGTTATATATACTTTGTCTACGAACAAAATTTCAGGTCCGTACTTTCAACAATTTCGGAGATGTAGGCTTTGACATGCAAACACTATTTTAGGGGTTATTAAGGGTAGGGGGGAAAATTGGTATGCAGTTTTAAAGACATACATCTATGAAGTCTGCATACAAAGTTTCAATTTCGTATCTGTTATAGTTGTGGAGATATACAAATTTTTGTAAAAAAAAAGTGAAATTTACAAAAAATGTAAGTTTGTGGGTCTTTGAGGGGTAGTCAAAAATACAAATGGGTATTTTCTGGTATGCAGTTTTAACGACATGTATTTATTGAGTCTACATACAAAATTTCAGTTCCGTATCTTTTATAGTTTTGAAGATACAGTAATTTATAAAAAAAGTTACTTTTTGAGGGGTAATGAAGGGTTGGGGGGAAAATTGGGGTATGCAGTTTTATAGGTCTTTACATACTTAGTCGACATACCAACTTTCATAGTTCTAGCGTTTCTGGTGTTCAAGTTATAGCCTTTCCAAAAAGTGGGCGTAGCTGGTTGGGCGGGAAGGAGTGGGCGTGGCTCAAAACCGTTCAAACTTGATCTGCTGCCGAGCATCACGAGTCTATCCTCCTAATTTCAAGTCTCTATCTTTTATAGTTTCCGAGAACCATTGGTGAGGACGGACGGACGGACGGACAGACGGACGGACATGGCTTAATCAATTTGTCTTGTCGTCCTGATCAAGAATATATATACTTTATAGGGTCCACCTCCCCTCCTTCTCTGCGTTACATACATTTCGGCCAAACAAACACAATATACCCTGGTACAGTATGTACAGGGTATAAATACTCCGGGGCTAACATTTGAACTTTAAGATGGTTAAATAGGTACTAATTTTTGAAAACGAAGCGTATGTGAGTTGAATCATAAAGCGCAAGTGGCAGAAGATTTTGAGCATTCAACAGCACTTTGATCTTCACAGCGATGGGGCTTGTGACAATAACGTTGAATGTCTCCACAATTCTGACCTCCGTGACCTTAAGCAGCATCATCTAAGCATTTAAATTTTTACCAATTGCACTTAAATTATTTTCTTTTCGAGAAAGTTTAATAAAGAAAAGATCTGATTATTTTTTGTCATAACGAAAACGATCATGAAAGGGAAGCGAACTGTAGATGACTCACAAAGTGCAACGCAGTTAGCTACCCGTAAAAAATGCGCGAAACCCCGACACACTTCAGGAAAAAGAACGAAAAAAAAAGAAACAGAAAATTTTTCAAAATATGCAACGAACACATTCAAAATGAAACAAACAATCAATTTCAAACTTCCCATAATACGAGGTGGAATAATTCTATAGATACAGTTTAATTTTAATCTAACGGGAAACAATCCATTGGAATTGTTGGCAAAATTTGTCATTTCAATATTGGTTATTTTATCATCTAACGAGGCTGTTGAAAGCGTCTTCATCGAAGTTGATAGTGTAAAAACAAAAGCAAGGAATAGCTTACATGTCAAAACAGTGTAGTCAATTTTGCATATAAAGTAACTTATAATTTATACAATGATTTTATAACTATCTAATACTAATTAGATCTTTTTATCCAGATACGGTCTACGAAGGCATGATGTTTGAACTCTTCGATATAGTTAACTTGTGTCAAGTGATTATCAGAACATAACTGTAATTTTAAATCAAATCATAACTGTAATTCTTAATCAAATCAAAAACAATACCAAATCGTACAGAAAATGTATGAAATCGCTAGTGGACAAGTATACAAAATTTGTACACTTTACAGCGCTTGTATGTTAAGACTATGAATGATGAATTTAAACCAGTAAGGGAGCTATTTTCGACTTTGCCGAATCTTATACGAGGTGTGCTCAAAAAGTAAGACTACTTTGTATTTTTAAGAAAAAATATTTATTTATCAATCAATATTTATGTTGTCCCAATGGGTTTTCCAATCCTCAAAGCACTTCTTATAAGCACTTTTCGGTAAAGCCTTGAGCTCTTTCATCGATTTATTTCTTTATCTCTTCAATCATTGCATATTTCCGTCCTTTCATAATTCTCTTTAGTTTTGGGAACAAGAAAAAGTCTCATGGGGCCAAATCCAATGAATATGGTGTTGTTTTTGACCAAAAAATCTGTCACAAGCAAAGATGAGTGAGCAGGGGCATTATCGTGATGCAAAAGCCATTAACTGTTTTCTCACAATAATGGACGTTTTCTTCGTATTGCTTCTCGCAAACGACACATAACTTCCAGATAATACTGTTAAGAACTCCTGATGCACCACGCCATGGGAATCGAAGAAAACAGTGAGCAAAACTTTGACATTTGATGGAACTTGGCGTGCTTTTTTTGATCTTGGCTCTTCTGCCCGCTTCCATTGAGACGATTGGGCTTTGGTTTCGATATCATAACCATGTACCCATATTTCGTTACCAGTTATGACCCTTTTGAGTAAATCTGGGTCATCGTTGACGTCATTCAACAGTTCTTGAGCGATGCTCATGCGACGGTTCTTTTGGTCAAAATTTAGCAATTTCGAAACAAACTTCGCTGACACACGTCTCATGCCCAAAACGTTAGAAAAAAATTCATGCCGCGAGCCAAGCGATATACCCACATCCTCAGCAGCTTCTCTGATAGTGATTCGACGATTTTCCAAAACAATTTTCTTCACTGCTTGAACGTTTTCATCAGTTGTTGACGTGCTTGGGCGTCCAAAGGCTCGTCATAGGCATCTTCCTACCCATCTTGGAAGAGTTTGTATCACTTGTAAACATTTTTATACTCTTCACGAAATGAAAAGTATTATAGTTTTGTCACGAAGTTTGTAACACCCAGAAGGAGGCGTGGCCGACTATACAAAGTATATATATTCTTGATCAGGATGACAAGAGTCTGTCCGTCTGTCTGTATGTATGCAAACTCCTCCCTCAGTTTTGAAGCTATCGACCTGAAACTTTGCACAGACCCTTGTGTTTTATTACGATGACACATTGGTCGGAACCAGCGAGATCGGACCACTGGAACTGGTAGCCACCATACGAAAAGAAGAAGAACCAGTAAGGGAGCTATTTTCGGCTATGTCGAAACTTATATACTCTTGCAAACGTTTTCACAATTATTCTTATTAGAAAATCCTTTTTTAATTTTAAGAAGGCAATGTAGTCAAACTTCACTACATTTTTCAATCTTGTATCTCGTCTGTTTACAAAGAAGTCTCATTTTTAAGTTTTTAGTTGTATGGGCGGTACCACGCTTTTATGTCCGATTCTTATAAAATTCTGAATTTTAGTCAGGCATTTATAAAAACACGTAATAGCAAAGTTTGGTTTGCTTATATTCAAGAACAAAAAAGTTTTTCTAACAAAAACAGTATTTTTAACCGATCGTTCCTATGGGAGCTATATGCTATAGAAGCCTGATCTTAACCATTTTTGCATTGTATCTTTATTGATTTAAAAAAAAATTTTGTGCAAAATATTGAGTCGATAACTCCAAAAACACGCTGTTTTTTAAGCAAAAACATAATTTTTGACCGATCCTTCCTATGGCAGCTATATGCTATAGTAGCCCGATCTTGACCATTTTTGCACGGTATCTTTGTTGATGTCAAAAAAGTTTTTGTGCAAAATATTGAGTCGATAACTCTTAAAATACGCGGTTTTTTAAGCAAAAACATCATTGTTGAACGATCGTTCCTATGGGAGCTATATGCTATAGTCATCCGATCAAACTGAATTTTACATACCAAATACCTGCAAGGAGAAGAAAATTTTCTGCGTTTAAAGTTTTTTGCTAACTTTAAAACTCTGGCTGGAAATCGCATTGAAACAGACAGACAGACAGACGGACATCGTTATTTAAACTCGTCTCGTCGTGCTGATCAAGAATATATATACTTTATATAGTCGGAAATGTCTCCTTCACTGCGTTGCAAACTTCATGACAAAGTTAATATACTCTTTTTGCAAGAGTATAAAAAAACTTCAATCGTTGTATGAAAAACGTTTTTTTTTTCCAAGATAGAGCGCTGAAATTATACAAGTGGTGATAAACCGTAGCCAGGCTAAATGCCTTAAAGTTTCATTGAGATCGGAATACTGCAACTGATACCTGCCATACAAAATGAAGAAGAGGAAGAGAAGCAAAGTTTAAATCGTTGTATGGGAAACTTTTTTGTTTCTTAATTAGTCGACTTGAAATTTCATACTTATGTTGATAATGTGGCTTAAAAGCTATTTTGATATCAAAATGGGCGTGGCACCCCCACATATGACCAAAACCAATAGTTCCCATATAACTGGCACTCAATGAGGTATAACAACGAAAACTCATCTGTAGGCTATGTGGACAAAATGAAATAAGATTCCAGAAATAAAATGGGTGTACCACAAAAGGTGTCGTGAAGAGTATACATCTTCGGCAGGGCCGAAGATAACCGTCCTTACTGGTTTTTATTTAGAACAGTTTCACAGTATGCCACTGTCAATATTTCAAGTGTTTTTTACACAAAATCACTGGGCATGCAAAACACTTATAACCTTCACGCCTCTCACAACCAAACAAAAAATTACATTCACTTGAAATTTGGTACACCGGTCGAAAAGAGTGTACCAACATACCAAACAAAAAAGTCGATAATCGAAAATACGTTGCCCGCGATGTTTGAAAAATCAACTTACTTTTTGAACACACCTTTACATTTTAATAAATAAATGTTCTCGGTCGCTTGGAAAGAAGAAAATCGAGAGGAATGTTCAAAATAAAGATGTTTGAAAATTGAAGGTATGACAACAACAAAATTTGCCCGAAAGCATTTGTCTAGAAAAATGGGTGCAATCAGATCAGATTAGATGCCACTTCTTCGACACGTTTAGTTAATCCAAGTTGCGTTAAAGCAGCTCTAATATTGAAAAATTGCTGGTGATCGTTGGTTGATGGACCTATTGTCGGTTTAGGGCTATTTGTTGCTAGTTCATAATTTATATTGTTACTTACACCAGTCCACATTTTACATAATTGGAAATGCCGACGAAAATTACCAATTTTCAATAAAGCTTTTAAGCTATACGATTAACAATAATGTTTATTGAGTTGATATTAATTAGAACATGTATATTTTCGATTCCTTCATGTTCAGTTGGATTTTGTAACTCTCGGAGAAAAATGTCGCAGAACATGAGACAAATTGAGCTTCGCTTTGTTTTGTATACAAATTGTTTGTTAAGCCCTGTCCCTAGAGGTTTAGTAAAATTAGTTAAGCCGAAACACCAATCCAACATGGCTTCAATTTAGCTATTCACATCGTCTATGGAATCGAACACGTACACAAAACTTACGGCAATTTCGACAAAATTTTTAAATAGACGTCAACAATATTTTGAAAAAATTGCTAAATAAATTCTTAAAAATGGCCTAAATGGCTTCTTCACAATTTTATTGGCAGTCGAGTCTGAAAAATGTCAAAAAAAAAGCCAGAAAATGCTTGATTTGGCAACACTGTGTTTGTGCTTGCGAGATGCTGCAGCATCCAAGTACTCTGATACAGCGTCAATTAGTTTGAATTAATTTGCTTACAACTTATTTCTCTACGAAGAAATACTTTTGAACGGTTTTCGTTGTTTTGTTTTTGTTTACCAGGCAGCTATAATATTTTAAAAACAAAAGACTTGGCATAAGTGCGGTCATGGTTGTTTGTATGTGTATGTGCGTAAATCACATTCACTGCGCAAACGTGAAGGGTTAACAAAATGTTTATATGTCATAAAATATTAAAACGAAAAAGGTAATTTGTGTATATTTAACACTTGCTTTGGCTTTTTGCTTATTTATTTATGTATTTTTAACGTTCTTACAGCAAAATGTCATTTGCTGTTGTGTTGCTTTTGGTGACTGCGCTGCCAACTTTGCTGGCAGCGTCGTCTCTTGGCATACACTTTGAGCGCCCACCAGAATCGGCAATTGCACCAAGAGGAGACGAAGTTTTATTCGAATGTGAATTAGATTTGGGTCCTGAAAACCTGGAATGGACTTTTCGTCGTTTAAAAAGCTCAACTTCAAGTGGTTACAGTAAATTGCAATACCTAACAAATGATTCTATCAATTATAACATTACAAATGCGAAACTTGTGTCAAAACTACGTGTGTACGTGACTTCTGAGACGTTGGGCGAGTATCGATGTGTTGCTTCGTATGGTTCTGTAACATTAGCATCAACAGCAGCGCATCTTTCACTAACGACGATTAGCTTTAATGACACCGAGCCAAAAACAACGACACCAATAAAAAAGATTTGGAATGTGACGCCGAAAAATTACGTTGTACTACGCTGTGGTAATGTGAACTCTCAGCCGGCAGCAGTATGGAGTTTTTATCGTAATGGTGAGAAGCTGCAACAAAACGAAATGTTGGCAACAAGTGGAGCTCTAGTCTTGAGCTCAGTCACAGCACAGGATAATGGCGATTACTCCTGCTCAGCGGCAAATACTGTCACAGGTGAGGTTGTCAAGCTGCCGCGATTGATAACGCTCCGTGTTGAGCACAATAACGACGCACGAAGGCCTCCATTCTTCCTTGATGCGGCAGTGGCCACACGTGTAATTGTTCGTGCTGGTGAAAACACAGTGCTCGAATGTCCTGGTGTCGGAGAACCAACGCCGAAAGCCGTATGGAGTAGTCCGGATGTTGCAAACATACACAACAATCGCACACATGTGCTGCCGTACGGATTCAAAATAGTGGATGTACGCACCGAAGATGCGGGCAAGTACATTTGCCGTTTGGATAATGGAGTAGCGAAGGCTTTAGTACACACGGTAATTTTGCGTGTGCACGAACCACCGAAAATCGTCGTAGGTCCCGAAGCAACACGTACCAACGAAGATGAACCACTCGAGCTGTTGTGTAATGCTACTGGCCAACCTCGACCTGAGTTGTATTGGCTGATCAATGGCGAAACCATTACCCATGACAGTGAAGCAAGTCCATTTAAAGGCGGCTTATCAATACGCCATGTACAGAAGCGTCACGCTGGCATTGTGCAGTGTTTTGCTAGGAATGAATTGGGCGAGAACAGCGCCGGTACACTATTGTTTGTCAATCCGAAGCAAATACAAAGCGATGTGGACAGTGGCAGCACTAAAAAGCCTGGAAAGAGAAAGTTCAGCAAGACTATGCACATGGTGCCACCCTCAGCGCCCAATGTTACACGTCTGTCCGACGAATCAGTGATGTTACGTTGGCAGGTGCCAAAGAACGACGGTTTGCCCATACAGTTCTTCAAAGTGCAGTATCGCATGTTAGGCGACAATGCGCGTAAAATAGCGCGTGAAAACTGGCAGACGACAAACGAAGATATTCCATTTGGCAAACGTAATCGTAATGCGGATTTTGGCAAAATTTTCACTTCATCGGTGCCTGGCTTAAAGGCAGACTGCTTCTACCGTTTCCGTATTATCGCTGTGTACTCCAACGACGATAACAAGGAGAGTAATACTTCAGCTAAATTCTTACTGCAAAGCGGCGCTTCATTGGGTCTGGCAGAAACCAGTTTGCCCGTGCCGGAGTTAATCAAAGTAGAACCATATTCCGAGACTGCAGTTATGCTGCATTGGACACTCGCCGCAAATCTCGATAATTCAGTCGAAGGCTTCTACGCCTACTATCGACCCTCATCGTCTGCAGGGGAATACTTCAAGACGACCATTGAAGGAGCACAGTCGCGTAAATTTAAAGTTGGTACACTGGAGCCGGGCACTTTCTACGAATTTAAATTGCAGTCGTTTAACTCCTTAACAGCTTCAGAGTTTAGTGTCCTTAAGCAGGGACGAACTTTAAAACCCAAAACAACCCCCGCACCAACGACACCGCCAGTGACGAGTACAACACCGGCCAGCAATGAAACTTACACAATGTTTCCACTTTTGGCGGGCGCAGTAAGTGGCGGCACTTTGCTATTGATTGCCGTAGTCGCAGCTTGCCTTTGTATTCGAAGGCGCAGTAATACACAACCAGAAGACGAAGACAAGCCACAGCTTGAACCAATGCGTGATGACTTTGTTCCACTTGGCGCTTATGGGCACAAACAGAAGTCGAGACAGCGCTTAAATGGCGTCAGGCCACACATGCATATCACACTCAATCCATTGTCACAGCATGAGGATAAGACATCGCCTGGTCATCTGCCACAAGGCCACGATCAGGCGTTCTTTCAGCAGCGGCAACCTAACAATCAGAGCTATGATGCAACGGACGCAAACTACAACGGTCGTCTTTCGTCACTACGTCGTTCGCATCGCTCACTTGAGCGCGGCAACAACAACAATCACACGTACGAAACGCATACAGTGGGTGGCGGTGCTGGTAGTAGTCCAAAAGCTGGGCTCGTAATGCACAAACGCACACGTCTCTCCAGCCGCTCAGATACGCTCTCCTCGGGCAGCTTGAACAGCGTTGGCGTCTAAAATTATATTGACTGCATACAAATTGAAGAAATATCGTTGAATTTATTTTACTTGAGACTATTGTTTCTACCTCTGTTCTAATCTATTCTGTTCTTTAGTTTTTATTTTCATAACTTAATGAACCGTCTGTTGCTAATATTGTAGTTACTTATATTGATAAGCGCGTAGAAGATTGTAATTCTCGACTAGTGTACTTAAAAACCGTTAAGTGTCTTATTTTTAAGCAATTTTGTATTTGTCTACAAATTTTTTGCAATCTTTTAGCTTTAGTAGCATTTTTGCAGTACTCATAACAAGCATTTAGGAATTTTTCTTCCAAACCTTAACAGGTACTTAATTTTGTACTGATAGTTTTACAACTTTATAAATCTTAACTGTTTTTTAAGCGTCGCCATATGTAAGCAGGGTACACAGGTTGTTACCGCAATAAATCCGACTTTCTAAAAAAATAAGTTAAATGTGTTCTTAGCATGCACACAATTTTAAATAACGACGAAGAATATACAGATCGCGAATTTCGGGTTTTGTGCATTCGTGCGTGTCTAATCCACAATACTTTATTTATAATTAAACTGCTGCCCACCTCTTTTTTTTTTAAAACCACTAAAATTTATGATTCCGATGATATGGTAACAGTTTTTTTATTTTGAATTTCAATTTGAACTTGTCCCATAGGTGGTGAACCAGAAATTTTCCGGCGGCACGAATTTTCCAACACTCAATTGAATTTGCATTACTATACTGACTCAGCTGACTGGCCAACTCGTAAGCTGGAGAGAGTGTAGCCAACTATTCAGAAGCAAAAATGGCTGTATTCCAGATCATAAGTGAAAATGGCTCTTGCAAAAATAATATAAACATGCTGACTAAAAATTATGCCATCTAAAAGAAGCCGAAAAAGCTTTGAACATTCGATAAGCAATGCACAATTCACGCTGTCTGGTGATTTGGCAACTGCATAATTGCTTGTAGGCCCGTATTCCTAACGGGTTAGTTGGATAACAAATGACCGGCCGAAACACTAACCCAACATGCCTTTATACCAACGTACCTATTCACTTCGCCTATGGAACTTAGCACGCACACAAAACTAAATTTAAAAAATAAATTATTTATTTATAATTTTATTGGCTGTCTAGTCCCAAAAAGTGCCAAATACACTAAAAAACTTTCGACCTTGGCAACACTGATTGGGGTCGGGTCGAAATTAAAATATCTTTTTGCAATTGTTGTCTCCGTTAAATAATATTATTTTTTGTCACTTTAAAAATATAAATTTTGTCAAATGTAAATAAAATTAACGTTAAAATAAAAAAGTCAAATAATAGGAGGCAGCACTGCTAATAAGACAATATATATTTTCACCCCGAACAAAAAGAAATTGAAAGTTTATTTTTATTTTTTGTTGAGCGTTGGCAACAAAAATGTCGAATCTTTCGGTGGGACAGATAATTGTGGATGCACAGCGGATGGCCAGTCGGGTAAAAGACTTGGATACATTGGGCAGTGCATTGTTGGAAGAAGCCGAAAGCAACAATCGTTTAGTAGAGAGCCTGCGCCAGTTTCAAGATGACATCGAATCACTTAATCGCATTTCGAACAATAAGACCAACGCAGATATGGTGAATCGCATACAGCAACAGAATGTGAACAGCTCGGAAATCCTTAAGGAGAACCGTGAGTTGAAAATCTGCATTGAGGATTATGAACGCGCCATGGAGCTTATGATGCAAAAATATCGGGAGCACACAGTCAGCAAAGTGCTCGAAACGAAAATGAATTTCAAAGAGGTCTACAACGAACGTCTGTGGCAGATTATACGGGATCAGCGCGACAAAATCAACGAAATGGCCGCGGTAATGCAACGTGCAGCCTCTGCCGATGATGATACTGTGCAGCGGGATCTACAACTCATATCACGACTGCGCTTAGAGAACGAAACATTGCGAGAACTGTTGCAAATATCAAAACAATTCGGTTCCGCACAACGGCCCATACGCGAGAATGAACATTTGCTAGAAGAGAAGGCTGTACAAACGGAGGCGGACGACTCGGCCGATGACTTATCGCTGTCGGGTGCCTCAGTTGAGAACATTAATAACAACACAGTTATTCAGGTGTTAAACTCAGATGGTACAAACTCTGCCAGCCAATGCAACAGTCCCAGCTCTACCGCATCCACTGCCAATGCATCCATAAGCACAGTGATTTCAACAAATGTTGCTGTTGCAACAGCAGCCAACGCTGTCACAGACAATGCCATTGTCAATGACAATAACAACGGACCCGAAGCGTCCGAAAACGGCAACAGTTTGCCATCAATACTGGAGCCCAAAAGCAATGAAACAACGCGCGTAGAAAAAGGCGACGAAGGCAGCACAGTACCCGAAAAGGCGTCAGCGGCGGTAACTGTTGATGCTGCTGCGGCGAAAGAAGTTGGCACGACATGATAGAGGCGTGTTTGCTGACCCAAATCGCATGTTCTTGTTGTCCAAATCGTTAACTTCATTAAACTGTCAATGTAATATCATGCATTATGTTCTATAAACGCTCGCTCTCGATCTTTTAATAACAATTAAGTAATTTATAACTCTTTAATTCTTACGTTCACATACACGCTCATCGCCCCCGCCCATCTACACATGTAACCCATGCGCTTTGACAAGAACAAATTCCAATACCACAAAATATCGTATCGAAACATACACCATTTTCTCATTTTGCAATCAATTATTTGTTTTAATCTATAAAAAATAAAACAAATGTAATAAGAAATAATAAAATGAATAATTGAAACAAAAAAAAAATTAAAATAATTTGGTGTTGGCTAAGATTAACGAACAAATCTTTTTTAATTAAATTTACCTTACCAAATATATTAAAGTCTTTCCTTTGCTTATGACTCCCAAACTTTCATCAGGATGAGCCATAGCGGGGCAGCCTAAAAACTTTCATTTGAGCCAACCCAATCCACAAACAGTACACAGGATTTTAAGTTTTTTTTGCTTTTCGAGAGCGCGAGGCGCGTGCTAGAGAGCCACAGGTTATGCGTCCCGGCTAAAGAGAGACAGCGAACGCAGCCACTTGTCGGTCACAAACAGTGACCGTTAAAAAATTTGTTTAGCTAAATCGAGCAGACGAAAAATCTTTTAAATTTAGTTCCTCAACGTTTATTGAGACGTTCGCAACGATAAAGAAAACACTTGCAGCAGCCGCGTTCGTGCGTTAAAATGTGAATCTTTGCAATTGGTGCGAAAGAGATGCATATAGATATATAGTGCCACTAGTGCCAGTGATCGATTTATTTAAGAAATCTTCGCATATATTATATATGCACGCGTATTTTCAACGAAAACTGTCAAAGAAGAAGAAATTAAAAAAATTTTGAAAAAGTTGCGCTTTTAGAAAATTAATTGTATAAAAACGTTTACGAAAAAAGTTTTGTGTTCAGCATAAAAAAAAAAAATAGTTCGAAACAAAATTTTATAAAAGAAATTTTGCATTTAAAACAAATAGAAAAAAAATAAACTCAAATGAAAGATTCACTGAAAGTGCGCTGCCATTTAGGAAAGAAATGTGTTCTATTTTTAAAACACAGCTAATTTTTTCAACGAAATCTTTTATTTTTTTTTTGTGGGATTATTCCAAAATGGTTTGACATCAAATGCAATAAAATGGCCAAGTGAAATGAAAGTTATTGTGTAGTAAACGCTTAAAAAGTAAAAATATTGGAATACGCGTAAATTTTCAAGCAAATAAAAAGAACGCGACTGTTTAACGTTTAATTTATTGTTTTTTTTTCTTGTACACTGAAAAAAATTCTTTGTTACGCAACTTCACTACAGTAAAACGAAATTATTTGCCCTAGAATTATTTGTTGTAATGTGGTAAATTACAATTTACTCATTGGAAGACAGCGCACAGAGACATATGCCAGAGCGAGACAGCTGAGCACAGTTTAACACTAACGGTAACTAAGCGTCTTTTTGTCTTGTTCGTTAACGGTAAGCGTCGTTGTGAACGTTGCTTCTATAGCTTCAAATCATTACTTTTCTTATATCTTCATTTTGTTGTTTTTGCCCATAAATGCACAAGCACATGAAAAGAAGCTGCAATAACGACCACAATTGAAAAATAGGTTAAGTTAAGTCTTATTTTTAACGCACAAGGGATTTGCAATAATTTGCAGAACGCCGCCAGGGAGCGTATTACACTCTTGTGCTCTCGCGCCGAGTATCAAACTAATTTGGCTCTGAGAATTAAATTCTCTGTACTCTCACGTCGTTATAAATACTCATTTTTCCTTTTTTCATTTCGAAAACGTGAGTGAAAACGATTTCGGAAATTGTACAAAAAACATGCGCAAACAGCTCTCATTTCGTATGCGCAGTCCTCTAACGGTCTTTTTCTCGCCACCCCTTTCTTTCTCTCCTTTTAATCTTTGATATTGTGTATATTTGTTTGTTTACATTTTTTGTTTATATTTTCATTTGTTGTGTAATTACGATATCATGAAAGACTTTTCGAATTTTGTAAGACTTCCAGTAAAACTTTAGTAAACATGAACTTTAAGCAATTTGAAAGCAATAAATAAAATGAAACCACTTCAACTGACAGATACTATTCATAAAATACGTAAAATGTTTATGCATAAAAATTTATGACTTCTATCGATTAGACTTCTTCACACAGTTTCAAATAATAAAACTAAGTTTGTTTATAATAAGCAATACAACTTTCACAAACCATTCGTATTACGTTCAAATTTCTTTATGAATAAATAAAAAGTATAAGCGGTTTTATCCTTTCTATTGGGTAAAGTTCAGCCAAAGTATGCTTTACAAACTGATGTTGTAATACCTCCCATTAACCCAATTAAAATTGTTCAAATACTCATTTAGATTTATGAACATCAGAAATTGCAGAGATTTACATAAATTATCAGATTTTTATAGAAAATATTTATATCGTATCAAAAATCTCATGAATGAACTGTGACTGTGACAGACAATTAGCAGTAGGTCAGTGTTCGAGTTACTGGATTTTTTGTTTTTTCTTATTAACACAATGACAATAAATTTATTTCAAGTATTTTTAAGCAAATTATTATTAAAAAGGACAAATTGAGGTTAATTTGCGAATTTTGAAACATTATAGTGTTATAACTTCTAATATTAGTGCCCGAATGACTGGAATGTCGAAATTTTTGAGTGTTTGCATTATTATAGTTTTATTGTACGTTATTCTATAGCTCTAAATAACCACCATTTTGTTTTAATATTGCAACGATTGACTAAGCAAAACTTGAACAGAGTTTTTAGCTTTGATGCCACTTCAAGGCCATTTTTTTCTAAAAATACAAGAAACTATCTTCAAAGAAACGGCACTTACGCACACAAAGACCCACCCGCACACACACACACACACACATAATGCGTCAGGCGTTGTTCGATTTAATGGGTTACTGTGTCGTCGTTTGACGTTGAACAGAATCAATTGTATGATATTTTCTTCTATTTTTTGTTAAAAATTTTGCTGTTCTTTTGAATTTACAACATTCCCATTAGTTTTGATTGGACGATTGCCAAAAATACCGTTTGATTGTTTTTTGCTTTTGTCAACAAAACTCAGCACAAAAGTTTAATTTTAGGCGCCCTGCATTTTAACATGTCTATTGAGAAGTCAAAGCAACGCAAAAAAAAGAAAAATAAAAAAAAGGAACTCATACGTAAAGAAAAGAATATATTATTTGTTATTAAATATTGCTAACTTTTGCACGAACTCATTCATAAATTAATAAAGATTCAATTTCTTGAATGAATGAATTTGTATAGTTTCAGCGGCTAAGAAACAAAGACCTCAACAACCACAAAAACCAAAGCAACACAGATGCATCACTTGTATCCCTCGTTGAAGGGCGATCAGCTCTGCCCGCTGGGCTTTCATCCGCAGACACGTTATCCGACGCGCTGCAAACGTTGTTTTCGCGACTACAAAGAACATGGCGCCAGACGTAGTGTGGACGATGTGGCCGCCTCATCGCCAAATCTCTCGGATGCGCAAAGTTCACGGTACGTTTGTCATTTGGGTGATCGATCGTTTGAGTAATCTGAGTTATATACATTTTTCATTGGATGTGCGTGCGTGTGTCTTATGTGTGTATTAAACAGACCATCCTCGCGTACATGGACATCGACACAGAATCTCTCAATGGCGAATGGAAATGGCGCAATGGGTGTAAGCGGCAGCAATGATATCGGTATGATGCTTTTTACAATATGGCAACACTTAAACAATTCTTCTTCTTCATTGTGTTTGAATAATAAAACGTTAACTGTTAAGCATTTCGTTCATATTCTTAGCAGAAAACGATACGAATTATTAATTATTGAAGATAATAACAATATAAAAGCGTAAAGCAAAGTTTTTTTGTTACACTCAAGTTATTCTGAGAAATAGTTTAAATGATTTTATTTATAAATCATAATGAACGTGTTTTTGTTTAGGTGGCAAACTTACAAACTGCAAATATTTAACGAATTTCTAACAAAATTTCGAGAAGTGAGAAACTTTTATCAGCATAAACAAATGATTAGTAATTTATTCACGTTTTTTGTAGCGATCATTCAGATATTAATTGTTATTTATTACTTTTATTTTCTCGACTAAAATAATTTAATTGACTACTTTTATTGAACAAAATGTCTTTCTTCATGTCTACTCTTTCTGTCTAACTGTTTTTGTTCTATTCTTTACTACTATCACTACTACTACATGCTGTTTAACGCACTCATTTATAACGGTACAACAACATATGTATTTCTATATGTTGCCGCTTATATCTTTACTCACACACGCTCTACTGCACTGCTGATCGAACGCTTGATCAACCGGTGGCCTTCACTCACAAATCATAAACAACAAAAACAACAACGACGCACGCTCGCAATTTAATTATTTTTAATGTTATGGTGCATTTTAAACAAAAATAAAACAAAAACAAAAATACACACTCGAATACAAACCAATGGAATGCGGCCGAACGACATCATGCAACGAACTTTTGTTTGGACAACACTGCACCCAACATCTTCATTGTTGCACTTGTATTTTGGGAATATGTATTGATGTCACGCCCGTGCGTGCTCGTCTTTAACCGTAAACGTAACTCAAATCGTTCACGTAAAATGCTAACGAAACAAAAACAAAATCTAACGTTGATGATAATGGCTAATACGCTTGCATGAACACTTGACGTTCTTTGGCCCGAATTCAACTCAACACAAGTTGTACACTTCAATGTAGAGCTGAAGAAACGACCACAGTCATGGGCCTCCACACCGGACATTGATGAAGTCGATGCACAAAAGCGCAGCGTGCCGACGCCAGCACGCACCTTCGAGGATCACCATAATGTCGATGTCACTGTTAAGTTGCCAGTACCGCCGCGAAGACACACGACAACCTTAGATTTGAAAGAGGTGAGTCGTTAGTGTTAGTGTGATTCTTAATGAACTGTTCGCCATTTAAAAGTTTACCGTTTGTTAGGTCGAAAACTCACTCACACAGAATCGCGCCAATCCCGCCTCAACCAGCAAAACTTCTAGTATTCCAGATGAATTAGTCATCCTTTCAACGGACAGTCTTGCCGAGCGTGTACGCAAAATGAATCTACTGAAGAAGCAGCGCACTCTGAATTCCCGCGAGAATAGTCGTGAGCGTTCAGTGCCCAGGAAAGACAGCGACAGTGAGACTGAAAGTAAACCACCGCCCGATCGACCGGAACGCAGCAAAACCACTTCGACATTAACTGAACTTAAACGTGCCGTATTACCACCGAAGAAAACAACCTCCAACGCAGCGACACCGAGCACTAGCACACAACCGACATCTTCAAGTACACGTCCCATGTCGATGCCCACGATAAGCGAAGCAAGATCCTCAACGAGCACAACGTCGGCAACGACAACCACCAAAGTGAAAACTAGTAGCGCCACATCCAGCGCAAGTCGCAAGGAGTCGGAGCGTCTGAAGGCAACGGAAGACGTCAAGTTTATGTTGAAGATCAAAGATGCCAAAAGACAAAATCATCAAGATACGCATTCGCTGACGACAGAAACAACGGACACAACGCTGGTGGGTGGTGCAAGCGACCGAGAGTTGCAGGAGGAGCTTAAGAACCTGCGTACCGAATTAGAGGCTATGAAGACACGCGCTGAACGTGCCGAGCGTGATAAGAGCGACATACTGCTACGACGGCTGGCATCGATGGATACCGCTTCCAACCGCACGGCGGCATCAGAGGCGCTAATGCTACAACAGAAGCTCAACGAAATGAAGGAACAATTGGATAAGGTGACCGACGATAAGCGCAAATTGAACAGTCGCATGAAGGAGATCGAGCACAAGGGTGGTGAAAATGAACTTAAGCGCAAATTGCAGGCCGCGGAACAGATATGCGAAGAGCTTATGGAGGAGAATCAGTCGGCCAAAAAAGAGATAATGAATTTGCAAGCGGAAATGGATGAATTGCAGGACACGTTCAGGGACGATGAAGTCAAGGCGAAGACAAATCTACAAAAGGATCTCGAGAAGGCAACGAAAAATTGTCGCATACTCAGTTTCAAGCTGAAGAAGTGTGAACGACGCATTGACACATTGGAAGTGGAGAAGCAGAGCGGCTTCAGCGACGAACTTACGGCGAAGGTGAAACGGCTCGAAGAAGAGTTGCGCTTTTCGAATGAACTGACACGCAAATTACAGGTGAGTTGACAACAAATTAGCAAGTTGCCTTCGACACAAACGTCAAGCTGACATTTTCAGACTGAAGCGGAGGAGTTACGCAATCCAGGCAAGAAGAAAGCACCCATGTTGGGTATCCTGGGCAAGTCAACATCCGCAGATGGTAAAATTACACGCGAGTCCTTGACACGCGGCGGTTCACAGGAGGATCCAGCGCAATTACAACGGGAACTACAGGACTCAATTGAACGTGAAACGGACTTAAAAGACCAGCTTAAGTTCGCCGAGGAAGAGGTAAGTTTCAAATGAATAGAAGTTCAAATAATGTTCAATTAATGCATTAAACCAAAAGTTGCAAAGAATACGCCAAGAGTTACAGCCAAAGCAAAAACGTATGAATCGTGGCACCCAAACGGTCGTCGAGCAGCTCGAAAAGCTTAGCTTTCCACGTGGCACACAAACAATAGCGCCGCAAAGCCATGATGTGGCCACCGGTACCCATGTGGAGTTGTGTGATGCCAAAGTGGGCAACGAAGTTACAACTGACAACAACATGATGTTCCAAGAGGCAGCGGTGGGCGATATGAGCGATACGGCTATAAATGCAACCACAACGTCAATCGAAGCATGCCGACCAGCATACAGCAGCTGCGATGCTGCCGTCCAAACGGATGCACTGCTGGACACGGCGCCAGTCGAGGCAACAACAGAACGTACAAATTCGAACGAACGCGAATCTTCGCCATTTTTTACGCTCTTTGCGCCTTCGACGAGCTCAGGCGCTCGATTCAAAGCGAATTCATTACTCTTTCCCACGGCCTTTTCGCACGTGTTCATGTCTGGTGCAGCAGTGGTAGCAGCAGGAGGAGGGGGTGGTGGAGCTGGAGCTGGAGGTACTTAACCAGCAGTATGATAAGACGATTGCGAACGACTCTTGAAGTAGAATTTCTTGTTGCATTTCGCGCCTCTAATACAATTTGTTTGTTTGTGTGCGTGTTGAAAATGCTTTGTTATACATCATTGAAAAAGCAACGTTTCGTTTGCCGCGTAAATTTCTTCCTCCTCTAAATGAGCTTAAGATGGAAATTTTTTGTACGAAAATTAAACGGAAACTAAAAAAATTCCTTATAATTTTTATTATATTTCAGGCTGAAAATTTGAGGAAGAAAGTTGCCCGTTTCGAGGATGAAAATGATTCCTTGATGATGCAGTTGAAAAAAATGGCAACGCGCTCAAGAAGTACGCTCTAAATTTCATATTTAACTGAATTTTAAATTTTACACTTTGAATCGCCCAAAGAAAAAAAGATACAAAAGTCTTCTCTGAGAATGAAAACAATCGATTACATAATTAAACAAACTCATTACAAAAAAAATACTTTGATTACTTCATACTCAAAGAATAAAAATAAAACAATTGTTCTGAAAATGTTCCCTCACGTTGAACAATTTTTTACTAACTGTAATTCTCATGCGCTTATTAATTATATACTTTTTAAACTTGCCATTTTTTACAGCTGCTCATGATTTTGTTTACCATTTATTTTATTAATCAACTAATGCGTTTGTCCGCTCAATTCAACTAAACAAATGTACGTACTAACGATCACTACGTTCGTAAAGCATGTACGCATTACTGATACCCGACGAATCGACAAGCGTAACTAATATCCTTTTGTGCACTCTTATTTGACACAGCACGTAAGCTCAGTCCGACGCCGCATCGTCTCGCGCCCGAACTGCATGCCGATCGTGATGAAGGCATCTCCGATGAGGACGATCCTGCTGAGCTACGCATTCTCCTGGAGTTGAACGAGCAGGAAGCATCGATTCTGCGCCAGAAAGTAGATGAACTGGAGAGAGAGAACACGGATGCCAAGAAGCATGTAAAAGAGCTGCAAAGCAAATTGCGTCAAGATGCGTCAAATGGCGGCAAGACGTCGCTGCTCTTTGGTGGCACCGCCGCAAGCGACAAGAAACTCAAAGTGCTGAACGATGAGCTGACGCAGTTGCGCAAAGCCATGAGCGAAAAAGATCGCACAGTGGAGCGCTTGCAAGCCGAAGTGTCGAAGGGTGGCGTCAAGTCAAGCGATGCTAATGTGGATGCGCGTCGCCAATTGAGCATGGTGGAACAGGAGGCTGCAGTGCTACGCACGAAAATCACGACGTTGGAGAGCGACAATGAGAAGTTGCTCAAAGAAAACAAACGCATGCAATTGCAGGTGCTGCGCAAGTCGTCCAGCTCTGGTGATTCAAAGAATGGTAGTGCCGAGTTAGCTAAGCTGCAAGAGACTCTAGCAAACGTGGAACGTGAGCGTGATGAGTTGAATTCGAAGCTGAAACGCATGCAACAAGCAGCAGGCGAAAAGTTGCCGCCACGCAATCCGAAGCATATAACGGAGCTGACACCAAAGAATCACCTAAAGAAATGGGTCGAGGAGCTAGAGGATGAGATTAGCGAAATGCGCGTTTTAGTTGCAAATAGTGGCGCTGATAAGTTCAAGGCGCTGGAGGCGGTGAAGGGCACGCTGGAAGACGAACTGCAAAAGTGCAAGCAGAAGCTTTTGCTGGCGGAGGGGGATGTACAGAGACTAAAATCGTTGAACGGCAATTCAACGCCTAAGTTGGGCGAGTTAGAGCAGAAGTTGAAGAAGTCGGATGATGAATCGCGTAAGCTTACTTCGCAGCTTAAGGAATTGGAAGACAAGTTGAAGAAACAGGATCAACAAATTAAGAAAACCGAAACGGCAAAGTCCACATTGGAGGCACAAACGAAACGTGATAAGGACAAGATTTCAATGTTGGAAAAGGACTATGAGAAGGAGCGGAAAGAGCGTGAAAAACTCGAGTCTAAGGCAACGCAATTGGACAGCGATTTGGCAAGCGCTAAGAAGTCCGCCGAGAAGAATAAAACGAACTTTGAGAAGGAAATCAAAGAACTTAAGACAAAATCAAGCAAAACCGATTCAAAGCAGTTGCAAGAACTTAAAAAGCAACTGGAGGAGCTGCAAGGTACGCTGCGTGATGAAAAGACACGCTATGCTGAGCTGAACACACACTGGGAGAAGCTGTCCGAGGAAACGATACTAATGCGCGCACAGTTGACGACCGAAAAGAAGAACTTGGAGTCGGAATTGAGTGGCGCAAAGCAGAAGCTCATTGAGATGGACACGATACGCGTGGAACGTACGGACATGGCCAAGCGTTTGAGCGACATGCAGCGCAAGGTTGTAGACTTGGAGGCCAAGTCGCTGAAGACTGGAAACAATTCCGAGTACGAGCGGTCAATGCTCAAGAACAAACTGGCTGAGAAGGAGCACGAGTATGAGCGTCTACGGCGTGAGAATGAAATGAACATCGATTTGGTATTCCAATTGCGTAAAGACAACGATGATCTGAATAGCAAATTGAGCGACTTCAATCGCATCGAGCAGGCGCAGTCGTCGCTCAATGGGCACAGCGCACGCATGGAGACGGAGATCAAGGAACTGAAAATGCAGTGAGTAACTTAAGACAATCCTTCACTTGAAAATAACAGAAACTAACTACTTTCGTTCAAAGATTGCAGAATTCCGAGCTGTTGCTCAAGTCCGAAGTGGCGGCCACGCGCTTGCGTTACGAACAACAAGTGAAGAATCTGGGCGCCGAATTGACCTCAATGCAGGTGAGCCACGACTCAATCTTTTCAGCTGCTTGTGAATTTTGAAATATTGTCTTTTTGTTGGACTTGATCACAGCGACAATGCGAACGATTCAAGAAGGATAGAGACGCCTTCAAGCAGATGTTGGAATCGGCACAGAAGAAAATCGGTGATCTTAAGGCGAATACGGGGCGACAAAGTCGCGGCTCCATGCATAGCAGTGATGACGACGACAAGAGCAAAATTGCCTATTTGGAGCAACAGGTTCGTCTTGTAAACAATAAATAGTGCAACATATTGATGCATCAAATTACAGATCGGCTGCCTCGAGGATCAACTTGTCGAAGCGCGTCTCGAAGTGAGCAAAGTCAAGACTGAGCTTGTGTCAGAGCGCAGCGCAAATGAGATTAAAATCTCGGAAATGCAATCCAAACTCAATGAGTTCGAGGAGGAGCGTGTCATCGGCTCCGGACGCACCAAGATACCGGGCATGAAAACAAAATTGGAGCTGTCGTGGCAAAAGGAACGCGAGGATCAGCAACGTCTGCTGCAAGAGACTTCGACGCTGGCACGCGACTTGCGTCAAACGCTGTTCGAAGTCGAGCGTGAACGGGACAAAGAACGTTTGGAGTCGAAGCGCAAGCTAGAGCAAACAAAACGTTCAACGGAGGAGGAAATGGAGGAGGGACGCAAAAAGATCGCTGAATTGCAATGTGATCTTTTGGAGTTGCGTGATGTGCACGCCAAGTTGCGCACGTCGAACGAGAAGTTACGCCGTGAACGCGAACGTTACGAAAAGGAATTGATAAAACGACGCATGGAACAGGATGGTGGCGAACGCAAGGTCGGCGCGCTGTTGCAAACGGTCGACGAACTGGTGAAGATCGCACCCGAACTGAGGCGAGCAACAACGGGCGGCAGTAGCCGCAGTAGCAGCACTAATGTTGGCTACAGTGAGAACACATTGCGTCCAGAGCAGACGAGTCCACGACGCAGTCGTAGTCCTTCGCCTACGCTGAGCAATGGCCAGATTGCCAGTGTATTGGCTCGTTTAGCGGAGGCCTCCGAAGAGTTGCGCAAGTTCCAGCGCTTAAATGAAGATGAGAACGAACGTACGCGCATTAGACGCGGCAATTTGCGGCGAGCAGCTTCGCAAGAGAACGATCCGCATGGCAGTACCAGCTCGGTGGCCAGTGCGGCGGGCTCGCAGCGCAACGGCTCGCGGCTATCGCGCTCTTCTGCCAGCAACGGCAGCTTGATTCGAAAGAGTCTCTCGCTCGATCATTCAATACAAAAAGATCAGGTTTGCTTCCAATGCCGACTTCTTTATACTTCGTTAACTGAAAAAAATCTTTGCAGAATATCTGGCGTCAAGATGATGGCAGCGTCTCGTCAATACAATCAATCGATTCAGAGTTGGGCGGTCTCGTGCGTGATTCAAGCTTTGATTCGCGTCTGGATTCACGCCTTTCTGGTGGTTCCACACAGAGCGACATACCGCGCGGTCCACGCAAAAAGAAGAAGGGTCTCATGGGCAAGCTCCGCAGCCTGACAAAGAGTGGTCGCAATTCCGAGAGTGAAGTGTCGGTTAGTTGTCACTATCTGACGTCTTTAATGAATTAAAACTGTAATAAGTTGAGTTACTGTGCTCTGTTTACAGATTCAAGGTTCAGACTCAGACATCAGTGTTGCAAGTGATATGAGATCAAGCAAAAAAGATTTACGCGGACGTCTGTCCGGCATGTTCAAGCGTTCCGGTTCAACCTCGCGCAGTGGGAGTACTGAGCGCATTGGTAATAATGCCTCACGACCAGTGGCTGTCACAGTTGTTGGCGAACCCGATGGTCCGCAACCGAGGGAACCGCCACCGGCTAACTCGCTAACGCCAAAGCCAATACGTTCGGTAAGTTGCACAGATCGAAATATATTTATTTAATATTCAAACGAAACTATTTTTGGGTATCTTTGCTAGATTGCCAAACCACCAACCGCTACACCCACAACGCCCATAACCAAACGTCGTTTAGCCAAATAACATTAGGTTTATACAATCTTAATGAAGGTCTTCGTATTAGGAATTCATCAGTTCCATGTTACTGTTCCAACACAACGCCGCCAACTTGGCTGGTTGCCTGCTGTCCACATGCGGCATGCAATTCTTCACGCAAAAACACATTTTTTTTCTTATGTCATTCAATCATGTTAAATTAAACTTTACAACTTACTTTTTAAATTTGTTTCTCTTTTCCTTTTTCCGTTTAATAAAACATGCCAAAAGTTATACTCACAAGTGGCATAAGTCTAAATTGAATGGTTCTTTATTACGAAAAGAGTTGTGCATATGAACAAGCCATATTAAGGGCACAAGCATGTAATACTTGCATTGATAAGCAGTAAGCCAGCGGACAACAGAAAAGATACTATAATCACGGCTTGTTGTGCAAATTCGCCGTAGTGAACTGCCTTCTTGACATTTGCGTAAAAATATGAAGTTGCGGCGATCAAAACGAAGGCAAAAACTTCCAACATGATCGATATCGTTATTTAGAAGATATTGTTTATATAACAAATAATAAATAGATACATTTGAGTTCTTTTTCACAGAATTGATTTTGGTTGAAAATTTTAAAATCGATTCGGGGGAGTCGTGGAATGCCCCGGTTGCGAAATAAAACTCAAAGAAACATTTTAATTTTATTCCATATACCTCAAAAATTTATTGCAAATGATAAATGAATTTAACAAAATTGTGTCAAATACCGTCATTATCTCAATACATGTATTCAACTTCTATATATATATTTATATTTATAGGTAATTATATATGTATGCAATAATAATTATAAAATGAAACAGAACATTTGACATTTACGCTAATTTGCTGCAATTAATAGTCGAGTTTTTTCTCTTTTGTTACACTTTTCTTATTTTTTTAACATTTTTACAAACTATAATTTCAAATAATGTAAATTAAACGCAAACTCATTAATTACAGAAAGAAAGTGCCTTCAGAAGGGAAGAAACAAAAATCTTATTATAAAATCTGGGTGTTTTTAAAAATGTAATTAAACTTCATGATTTTCATGTTTCATGTTACTATTAATGTTATTTAACGGCACATTGTATCTATTTATTTTTACAATTACATTTAATATTTATGCGCTTATTTTTATAAACTTGCTTGAAAACCGTTAAGTACGAAAGTAAAAAGTTTTAAACAGAAACGTTGCTATTGCTTTTTTAGTTTTTGTCTCATGTCTCACAGCACAGGGTTCTTCTTTATACTTGCGACACTTGAATTTTAAATTTTGTTTTGAATTAGCGCAATAACAAAAAAATATGTTTTCGGCTTAAAGGAAACAGCAAAAATAGGTTTTTTTTTTAGAAAAATGTGCCGAGATCTTAATTTTACGTTGTGGTGTCAGTGGCCGGGCTTATGTTACCTTGTTTTGCCTTCGAACATAGAAACTTTAAATATATTTTTAGTTTGGAAGGCGTTTGGCAAGAATTAAAGTCAGTGGGGTAAAATGCAATATGAATCTGCTAAATGTCTCTATGACGACCCTTGTTACTTGAGACAAGCTAACTATAAAATTTGTGTACATGACGAGTGTTCGGGTGTGAGTCTCGGTTGTTTTTGTTTAGTTGGGGCGCCATTTGTTTTATGTCTGAAAGTGTTACTTGAGACATGGGACATTAAAATACAAAATGCAGAATACAATTTGAATCAATAATGACTAAATTATGTTTGCGGATCGATATTGTTTTGTATGTTAGATAAGCAATTGCAACAACAGATAATAATTTAAATTTCAGAAATTGCATAAATCGTACAATTTTCTAAAACGATTTACAGTTCGTCAAAGTAATCGAAAATGGGCTCAATATTTATAATGGTGGTGCTAAATTCAAGTAATACTTATGCTGTATGGTTTTTATAGTAAATATTCGTTAGTTGATACTTGGGGGGAGGTTCTTTCATTTAAAATGTTTATATGTAAAATGTGTTTGTTTTCAGTTTGGATTTGATTTTTGTTTCTTTTTATGTTCTGTCCTATTAGTGAATTATTTAAACAAATAATTTTTATTTATTTTTTTGTATATATTTTTTACCGAGCTAAACACTTAATTAAACATTTGTTTACATTATTGTTTATTAAATCTTTCTTTTGTTGTTGCTTTTTCAGTTGTTTCGTTTTTTATATACTCTATTTCTTGAAATTTTCAACAAAACTCAGTTGGAGTTTATTACACTTATACAAATTTTAAATTTAAACATAAGTTTTTATTATTTATTTAATTATTTTACTTTTTTGTAGTTAATTGTAACTTTGCTGCTGCTTCTTACTCTTCGTGTTGTTGTTCTGCTGCATATTCTTTTTCTTTTATGTAAAACTTAGCTTTTCCCTCGCCTGTCGAACTTTGCCATCAGATCATTTAATTTACTAATGCAGAGTTTTAAACATTTAAAAAAAGAAAAGCATTTTCAGCATTTATACGCCAGCGTAAGGCTAACGATACTATCGAACGATCTGTTGCAATCACAAAAGAAAGCATTCAATGTTTAGGTATTTTATATAGAAATGCTGTATGCTTGGTAAGGTTGCATTGCAACTTACATTATTTGCCGATTAGCTTCCGCTAGCTTTGTGCTTGGCTCAAAGGTGACCATACTTTTTTTTTAATAATTGCTTAATACTCTTTGATTTAACCAATTTGTTTTATTAATATTTATGTTTCTTATTTGAGATTTTTCTATTTTTTTAGCTCCTTACTTAAGTTGCTTATTCTTTTGCTTCGTTCTGTCCATTTGTTTGTCCGTTGTGTGTATGCAAAGATTCCGAAATGTTCGCTTATGTGTTTCGTGTTTTATGTATTCATGTATTATGTTTGTTTTTATGTAAATATTCTTTAAATTTTACCGCTTAAATTTCAATCGTTTCAATTATTTAGTAACAATGTCCTTGATAGATATTTTGATATTACTTAGGCACTGTGTTCATATTACAATTAAAGAATTAATTTAAAATTTAAATTTAGTTATAAATATACTTTGTAAAAAATTGTTTAAGTTTACACTGTTTTTGTTTTTTTTTTTTTAACTAAAAAATTAAACGTTCAATAACTATTTTATTATTCATTATTTTTATCTTGTTGTTGTTGCATTTTGTCGTATTTTTTGTGTTGATTTTTTATTTTATTTATTTTTCTTAATACATTTTATGTGTGGTGTATATGTAAATGTGAGTCTGTGTGTATGTTCTCTTTTTATTATATATATATGTATGTATATGTTCTACTTTTACAGATCAATCAGCATTAGAAAAGTTACAAAAGAATTTCGGTTCAATGTAAATTTATTTTAATATAATTTTTGTCGTCATAGTTATTTTTATTATCATTTTTTGTTGTTTCTTTATGTTTTACAGTAACAACTAACATTAATCATACATGTGTGTGTGTGTGTGTGTAAGTGTTTGCTTTTACTTAAGTGTATTGTTGTTAATTTTACTATGTTTGTTGTTGCTGCTGTGTAAGCGGAGAGTTAGAGGAGGGACGTGGTTACCGGAAATTCAGTTCAAGAAAGCGAACTTTCAGAAATTCTCCCACTTGGAGAAACTCTTTTTTTTTGTTTTTGCTTATATTTTTTCTTTTTTAATTATTTACTTATTCGTTCGTTTATGCTATTTCATTGTACATACACATATTTTTGTTTTTTTCGTCTGATTCTTCTTCGTCTTCTTTTATATAATTTTAAGTTACTACTAAAACTTTTACATATACAACAATTTAACTTTAATTATTAAGCTTGTTTTTTTTTTTGTAACTTTTGACAATCTTGATTCATTTTTTTTAAATAAACTTAAGTCTCATCCATGTAGATTGTATTATTTTTGTAGGGTTTTGCCTATTTTTCGTTATTTACTTGAATAATTGTTCTTATAATCGTTAACAGTTTTCTGTAAGAAGCTGAACTGAATTTCAAAACCGAAATACATATAATAATGTCGCTTTAACTTTAACGCTAACAAATTTCATAATTCGAGTGATGTTTTTATTTGTTATTGATAATTATTCCTTATTATTCATTATGTTGTTTAGTCTGAACGTAACTTTACGTTAACACGATTATTATTTACTTGTTTTGCATCTTTTTTATTTTTTGTTTTTGTTGTTGCCTCGCTTACAGTCTCACATGTTTAGACTATTATTAACTACACTTACAAATTTTTTCGTTACTATTTGCATTACTTCTCGATTTAGTTTGTTTGTATGTTTGTCTTTGTTTCATTACATTTTTTTTTTGTATTTTCTTTTATTATATTCTAAATTTACCTTAGAAATTCTATTAAACGATTTGCAGGCGTAACAATTCTTTAATCATAGACGACACGACGACGAATTAATGCGACTTTGACATCTCCTTATTATTATTTTTTATTTCTTGTTTGTTCTAATTGATTTTTATTTAGTTTTTTATGTTACACATGAAAGAAACTTGGCTAAGTTACTCAGATTTTTCTTGATGTTCTTGTTCTTATTGTTGTTGCTCATTTTTCATTTATTAATCTTTTTACAAAACGCTTTCAGAAAGTTGAATGTGTGTGTGTGTGGTTGTGTATGTGTGAGTATGACTGGATAATTATATAATAAAAACTACCACTTAAAAAAAAAATAAACCGAAATCAAAGATTTCAAAACAAAGTTGCCGCGCTGATTTATAAAATAATAAATGTAATTATTTAAAAAAATAAAACAAAATTTTTTATTAGAATAAGTGAAAATATTAAATCGAAGTTGATTTTTAAAAGTGTCATTTAATATGCCGCATAGAAAAGTAGAACGTATAATCGCTTATCGGTTTTAAGAGAACGCATTGCCTATCGATTGTTCCTTTAAAATTTTATGCAACTCGCTGTAATTTTAATCCCCCATAAGCAATATGTAAATTAATAATAAAACCTTCATATTTTTTCTTCTTTTTTCAAATTAAGTTTGTAAAAAATATGCTAAATCTTAAACAAGCGCCGCTTGGATTGTTCAACTTAAGAATTATCGATTTACCGTATCAACTTGTGATCGTTTTGCTTAAAAGACGCTCAAATAACAATTTATGAACTTATTCAACGTGTTTCAACAAATATTTAAGATTAATACACTTTTTTCTTTCGTAAATCGAAACATCAGGCATTACAGCTTAAACATTAAGCTTAATTTGTAAGTTGTATGTATATGTATGTATAAGTATATGTAAGTTTGTATGTGTTTGTTTCCCTATTTTAAAATGTAAATATTTAATGCTACTGGTATTGGAAAAAGGGCCATCAAAATTCATATATAGACTATAATTAGTAGTACTATAAAAAGGATAAACAAAATGAACATACAAAAATAAAATGATTTTTAGACCTAAAGACGTGCTCCACACCGCCGCTTCTATAACTATGTATGTATGTATATGTAAGACATGTATGTATGCTTTTGTTCGAACGTTACCGCATTCACCTATTTCAAATTAACAGTAAAGTTGCATACAAACATTAGTCGTATTGGCAAGATTTTGATAACCGTAACCGTATTTAAGATCTGATAACGGTCTTAGGTTAATTGGCCCATAATAGGACGAAATTACAAGCTACCAATTTCTGTTCTATCGTAAACAGTGTTGCCACTTAAGCTTGTTTGGCTTTGTTTTTGATTAAGTGTCACTATTGGTGTACTTATAAATTTTTGCTCAATGTATGGCAACTTTTAAAGCGAATATTGCGAAACCAACCGAAAACTTCAAATCTCATTTTTTGTCAATTAACCTTAAACCGTTGGCAGGTCGTATATGCGGCCAGGAGTATCGAAATCTTCCAGTCAAAAATTATTTGTTCGATTTGCATAACAACAAAAAAAACATTTACACATAATTATTCACGCTTTTAAGTTTACTTATACACAGTTTTTTTGTTCGCGGTCTTAAAATTTTATTTTTATTATTATTATTACAGCTATTTTTTTGACTTATGCAATTTCGTGTTTGTTTGTTTGTATGTATGGAGTTCTTCTCATTAGTTCACTATTAAAGTTTGTTTTTTCGTTATTTTTGTTTTTTTTTTAGAAAATCAGTCAAAATCGTATTTTAAATTTAATGTCTATTCAATTATTGATATAACAATTAATTAACTTATTTATTTTTGCTTGTGTTGAACTATTCCATTCAGGCTTTTCATGTCTTGTCTAAAAACTAACAAAGTATACCAAATGTCTTATGAATATGTGTGTGTGAGAATGATGGAATTGCGTGTTCATGTCAAATAACGGACGTCAAACGCCAATGCAATTTTTGTTGTTGCCTTGAATTAGTTGGTAATAAATAATAATATGTATAAATGTATTTTGTCAGTAAGTTTGGCCTGTGTAACTATCTTCATGGATGTGTAAAAATTAGTTCGCTAAAAACAAAAATTAATGTAACAAAAAGAAAAACAACTTTTGCAAATTGAATGTCTGCTGCACATGCACTCATGTGCTCTCGCTCGCTCTCTTATTCTTTGTTCGTCAGTTCAATATTTCGTTTAATGCTGCTATGCCGTACTCAGCATGTTGTTGTGTGTGTGCTTTCTTAGCTCTCATGTGTATGTTGACTATGTTCATCTTGTGGGTATGCTACTCGCTCTTGTTTAATTTAAAACACCTGTCGTAACAACAGCAAACTTATATTGTTAACGGCTTGCGTTACCTTACGTTAAGTGATTTTTACGTGTAGAGCGTCATGTCAATCGAGTGATTTTGTTGTTCTTGTTTGATTTAGTACAATATTTAGTTTTATTTTTTTTATTATTAATTCGTTATATATTTATAATTATATATATATTTGTTTATAATA